>JAJLYB010000142.1:0-28839 GCA_030674245.1 Jamesozyma piceae
GTACGGAAGAGATGGGATTGGAAGAGACTAGTAAAAGATCAAGAATTGGAAATGTTTCCAGATTCTAAACCACTGCAACCACGTAGTCGTGAAGAAGGCGATAGGAGAGAAAGTAATCACAGTGATAACAGGGAGAAGCGTTCTAGAACCTTTGGTTCTAGTTCGCACGATCAATCAAACAAAAGATTTAGATCTAGAAGATAGCATATGTAAAGTTTTTTGTATTTTCTCGGGGTACATATAACCAATGTGTATTGATTCATATGTAAAAAGATATACTAAACTCGCATATTATTGTGTCCCTTATTTAATAATATATGCACTTGTGTATTCTTTGCCACGGATATATTATAATTGCTTGAGTAACACTTTATACGCATTTATTAAAGTTTACTTTTTTGACGAAAATCGTATCCCGAGAATGATTATTTCAAATACCACTTATATTGATAGAAGAGTAAATAAGATTTAACATCTGTATAGTATGTAGTGGTCATAGTCTACAAAAATAATGAATTAATATACTTAATTGTTTCTCTATCTTTATATAACATAATCGTTATTGCTCGTTATTTGATGATAAGTATATACTATCAATGCACTTGAAATATATTAAATACCTCACAAATCACAAAAATCGATTTGTTAATTATGAAAAGGAGCCAAGTATCATTTTATTAGAAAATATATATGGTATTGCCCTTGTTAATATTGATTATTTCCCTGTTATTATAGTGTATATGTTATGGATATTTACGGCTTGGTTTAATTAATGCTGGGTAACTATCTTTGAAAATTTTTTTTCCGTCTGAAAAATTAAATTTTGCGATGAGCATCATAACTCTTCTATATGTATATAGTTGTATGAAATTCATAAACAACAGTTTATAGATATATAAAGATAATAAAACATAGGCAAGGGAGCACAAGCAGTAAATTCAACTATGACAACAGATTTTATTGAAGTAGTAAAAAATACGCCTATTGAAGTTATTTCCAAGGATTCTTCCAAGCCATTAGGTTTGGTTAAATCGTATTTAGATTCTGTTATTCAAAATTATAAGTCTATTGATTCTAATAATAAGACTGCGATTGATGAAGTTACCGTCGATGGACTTGATGCTAATCAAGTTTGGTGGCAAACGAAGATAGTCATTGATAGTATTGAGGGCGATTTAATGGAAAGAATCCAAGAATTAAAGGATGTTGTAAACGCAGACAATGATAGAAAATCAGATGATGAAGATAATAGTGAACTTGAAGATGCGGATGAAATTGAAAATGTTGCAGATGATTCAGAAAATGTTGCAGATGATTCAGAAAATGAAGACCTCGATGTTAATGTCGCAAATAATTCCGCTGAGGATGAGGAAGAAAGTGATATCGGAAGTATTATCGATGACCATGATGATTATGTAGAAGAAGATGATGATGAAGAGGCAGAGGGGGGCGAACAAGAAGCAACAAAGGAACAGGAAGAAAATGAAATGCAGGAAAAGGAATTTGAAGAAAAAAACCAAAAAAATGATGACCCAAATAACGTTAATGATGAATTTTTTAACATCGAAGAATTTAATAAGCAAACATTGGCACAAGAAAGCAATATTGAAGATGATGATAATGGAAATGATGATGACATTGACTATTTTGATGATATACCCTCTGAAGAAGACGAAGAAGCGGTATATTACGAGGATTTCTTTGATAAACCACAATCTAAAGCTAAACTGTCCAAGAATAAAAATGCAAATGGCGATGAAGACTTCGAAGAGGGTGATTTTGAAAATGCGGAATCTGCAATTAATTCACTTAAATTAGATTTATTTGATGATTTTGATGATGATTTTGATAATAACCCAACTGCAGAGGCTGAGACACAGAAATTATCCACATTTGAAAAACAACAATTAGAAATTCAAAAACAAATTAAACAACTGGAAGAAGAAGCTGTAGCCGCCAAGAAATGGGCATTGAAAGGTGAAGTTAAAGCAAAAGATCGTCCAAGCGATGCTCTTTTAACAGAAGATTTGGAATTTGACAGAACTGCAAAACCTGTGCCTGTTATCACCAGTGAAGTTACAGAATCATTAGAAGATTTAATCAGAAAAAGAATTCAAGAATACAACTTCGATGATTTACCAAGAAGAACAGTTAATGATTTTACTAAGAGAGGACCAAGACCACAGTTTGAGTTAAGTGATGTTAAGTCATCTAAGTCTCTTGCAGAGTTGTATGAAGATGATTATAAGGGGGTTTCTGCAGATACAGAAATATCTGAAGAATTGCAAAAGAGTCATGATGAAATTTCAGAATTATTTACGGATATTAATTATAAATTAGATGCTCTCTCATCTGCCCATTTTATTCCAAAGCCTGCACAAAAATCTTTGGAAGTTAGAGTGGAAACTGCAGCCATTACAATGGAAGATGTCCAACCACTGAACATGTCATCTGGATCTACATTAGCACCACAAGAAGTCTATAAGGTTGGTAAATCTGAAAATACCAATGAAATTAGATTAAACAATGGTACGATAATGTCTAGAGAAGAATTGACTAGAGAGGATAAGAACAGGTTACGTAGATCTATTAAGAGAAAAAGAGCCAAAAATTCAACCACCAGAGAACCAAAACATAGCAAGAAAAGTAAAAAGGATGATGTTATTGAAACATTATCGCGTGCTAAGAACATTACTGTTATTAACAAAAGAGGTGAAAAACATGATGTTAAAGGTAACACTAAGAACAACAGTTCTACTACTAATGTTAATAATCTCAGATTATAATTTAAGTTGGGTTGGATAATATATAGATATATGAATTAAGTAGTATAATTAATATTTATTAATTTAGAAACTGAACCGGGACTGAACTTTATATTTCCGAATATATCTGTAACTGTATGTTATTGACTGTTAAGATATTCAAAAATGTGTAAATACTGTTACGTATACAGAGCAATATCTTCTTGCATTTAAAACCCACGTTCAGTACTACTTATCATTATCCACTCCGTATACTTTATTTTTTTATTCCGTCTGTTGGAAACTAAAGAATGTATTATGATCTTCTTCGCTTTTAGATTTAAATGGCCTAAAAAAATCGGACATACGAAATAAAAAAATTTAAAAATATATTTCTTGCTATTATTTTTGTACCTCTTTATTAACGAGATACAGCAATTAGCAAATTCAAAAGCTGCAACGACAACTGCGATTACCTAAGAAGAAATCTTATAAAATATATTTTATAATGGTGATGAAACTGGTTATGGTGGATCCCAGTAAATCTGGAAAGGATAAGGTAAGGTCTAATACATTCCATCATTTCAAAAACCATTTCGTAGAAAAGAATCACGAGAGGGTGCCTGACAATGTTGAAAATGAAAAGAAGAAAGTTCCAATAATTTTTCACAAGTTTGAACAGAATAATTTAAGTTCAATTACTAAAGTAGGAGAGCCTAGTAATTTAACTAAAAATAATGGAACTAAAGAAGGACTGGAGAAGTCAGCTACGGCTACAACAAAATTCAATCGGCATATAAGCACCGCAGGATTAAATAATTCCTTAGTCGAAGATTCTTTAGTGATAAAGATTGATCCCAAGTATAATTCAAATACAGAAGAAGTATTGAATAGAAAGTCTACACATCACACCAATCAAAATAAAATTAAAAAAGTGACGTTCATGAAAACATTAACAAAACAACCATCATTTTCTGAAAAAACACATTATTATACCGACCTCCTGAAACAAAAGAGTGATAATGCATCGACTATAAGCACAGAAGAATCAGAATTAGGTGAGGGTATGTCTAAAATTACACAACTGGACAATAATCATTTCGAAAAACAATCATTCACAACAACTAATAATCCTGAATACAATAATCAAGGCAAAAACGGCTTTATAACAGAACATTTAACAACAAGTAAACCCGATCTAACGGGCCATACAGGGAAATTTATTTCAGAAAGAAAAATTAAATTAAACCGTACTCAACCTCAACCACCAGTAATAAAGGGTTACGGAACTTACACATTCAAAGTTAATTTGAAAGATAACGAAAATACTTCTAACGGTGAGGAAAAGCCAGCCAGGCAAGTTTGAATACTAACCATGCATCAGACTGTATTTCTAAAACCCAGGATATTACTCCTCATATAATATTTTTTTTTCTCATGATAGCATAATATTAATTATGTATTTTATAATTTCAAGGACAATTTAGCATATAGGTATATAAAACCCTCAGTATTTAAATGTATTTTTACTATTTTCATATTCACGCTTTTTAACATTAAGTAACTCTACTGCGTAATTTATTGTTTCACGGAAAGTTATTTTGTATATATATTTATAATCCGTAGTATTCTTATTAAATCTATGATAATATGATTTAAAGAAAACTAAAAGTAATGGTATTGGTATTTAAAAAGATAATATAAATTGATTATAAGATTGTTTTATATTGGTACAACAAATTAATATATATATATAATGAACAAAATGGATATAAGAATGTTATACGAATCCGCACTATGAAAATCCAAATATCTATTATAAAATAAGGAAGGATAAAATGGTTGTGAATATAGAAGCAAATGTTCCATACTGTAAGGAATTACCAATACCAGAAAAAATTGAAACATGTGGATTAGAAACTGTTGAAATTGTAGCTGGATACATAGATTGAATTTCCAATTGTAGCGGTGTCTTAGGATATGTTGTAAAGGTAGATAAAGGTGCCTTTAGGCTTGTAATTTCTGAAAGTCCTTCAGAACCAGTAGTTGTTTGAATTTTTGATACAACGGATATATTATGATCTTTAGCATTGGATGTTGATTTAGTGATAATAATTTTAGAATTTAGTCCACTAGTAATCGTTGGTGCCGAAGTATTTCTTTCATTTGTTGTTGACGTCACTGAACTGTTAACTTCGGTTGTTGTCGTAGTAGATGAGTTAATAGCTCCAGTAGTAGAAGGATTGATAGCAGATGTTCTGGAAGCAATTTTCGTACTAGATAACATATTGGACAGTTCATTTGTGAAATTACAATCTGAACAGACAGTTGAAATAATTATTTCGGTTGAATGGATTGTAGCTGTCCTAGTTTTAATGGTAGACATGATTGGTGTTTCCGAAGAGTCTCCTTTCAAATATGTAATACTAGAATTAGTGTATTCCATAGTACTATGTTCGCTAGGTATTGTAATGGCTAATAAAGAAGTCTCTTCGATTGTGCCTGTATAAATTAATTCTGTGCTTGGAGTAACAACGTGATAGATAATTTCAGAGGTAGTCACACCATCTTCACCTACAGTAATAGTGTATTCAGTTGAGGTGATAGTGGTGAAGGTTCCTGTCCAGGCAGTGGTAGTAGTACTAGTGATTGTTGGGATACTTGGGTTTGGAGTGACAACATGGTAAATGATTTCAGAGGTAGTCTCACCATCTTCACCTACAGTAATAGTGTATTCAGTTGAGGTGGTAGTGGTGAAGGTTCCTGTCCAGGCAGTGGTAGTAGTACTAGTGATTGTTGGGATACTTGGGTTTGGAGTGACAACATGGTAAATGATTTCAGAGGTAGTCTCACCATCTTCACCTACAGTAATAGTGTATTCAGTCGAGGTTGTAGTCACAAACGTACCAGTCCAGGCAGTGGTAGTAGTACTAGTGATTGTTGGGATACTTGGGTTTGGAGTGGCAACATGGTAAATGATTTCAGAGGTAGTCTCACCATCTTCACCTACAGTAATAGTGTATTCAGTTGAGGTGGTAGTGGTGAAGGTTCCTGTCCAGGCAGTGGTAGTAGTACTAGTGATTGTTGGAATACTTGGGTTTGGAGTGACAACATGGTAAATGATTTCAGAGGTAGTCTCACCATCTTCACCTACAGTAATAGTGTATTCAGTTGAGGTTGTAGTCACAAACGTACCAGTCCAGGCAGTGGTAGTAGTACTAGTGATTGTTGGAATAACGGGATTCGCAGTTGCAGTAGCTGTTCCAGAACCTCTGTATATACTAAATACATGGCGTTTTTCTGTTTGTATTGTATATTGAGTGTTAGCAGCAGTATCCATACATGTATAATCCATACTAACATATTGTTGAATTGTATTGGCTCCTGCTTTAAGTGATTGTAAAGCATTTATAAATACTTTATCTTCTGGTTCGTATTGGCCAACGGAAAGTTCGACAGTATTATCGTAACATATAACATCCAAAGATTTGCTATCGACCTTTTTAGGTAACCACCAATCATTAAAGTCATTACCAATGTAAGCTTGTATTGATGAACAATCTAAAGTGTAACCTTCGTTACTAGTATCAAAATTGATTTCTTGCGTTCCACCTAATAAATAACCTTTATCACAAATCATGTCTAAATAATAAATCTCAACAGTGTCTTCAGTAGTCTCACGACCAATTGATACAAAATCTTTATTTAGGGGAATCTTGTCAAAAGTAACTTGGGCAGTCATAGAACCAAATTGAAATTCCATGGTGCCACTTTTGAAGTAATTAGCATTTTCTAACTCATATTTGTAAACAGATCCACCAGCATTAAATGTAAGAGCAAATTCTAATTCCCCGGAGATAGATGAGTACGATTTTAACTCAGTAAGAGCTTTACATTGCATAATTGTATCTTCGTATAAATAGGATGCCTGTTGTGCAGCATAACAAACAAAGGCATTTGTACCATCGTCTAGTTGGATTATTGAGCTTGATGATGAATCAGCACCAAATTTAATAAAATAAACATGTGGAAGGGTTAATTGAAAAGTATCATCAACGGATATTGAGGAAGCATTTGCAATTTCAAAATTAAATTTAGCAGACCAACCTTGATAAGGATATAATAATGTTGTTAAGGGAGCAATCGATAAGTTCGAGAATTCTACGTTAGATATTTCGGCAGCATATACACATAATACTGTGGTTAATCCTAACAGAAAGTTCAGTAAATATAACATTTTCGTTGCGTTTGATAGTGTTACTTTAGGATGAAGTATAAAACGAGGCATGTTAAGTAATTGAAGATCTTAAAGACAGAAAAACATTGGCATCGGTATGAAGCTCTTTTATATTCTTTTAAATGGTAAAGCTTCTCATCTTTTGCCAAACATTATCACTCTTCCTCAGTGCCTCAAAACTGGAGATGAATTAAAAACCACAAGTAACTATTTGAGGCCCTATCTTAATGTTCTGTATACTTAGGACAAAATGGTAGACCATTGTATTGAGGTTATTGATATTGAAATATAGAGCCATGCAGGTGCACAATATAATTTATTATTGTTGTTATTCGCAGATAAAGCAGTTATTGTATTGAAAATAGGTCACTAATCGTGTATGTAGGTCCCTGGAAAAAATTTCATGTAAAATCAAAGACTTTCCTATTTAGGCCTTCAATGACTTCGATGTGCATCAGATAATTTTATACAGTCTTTTGAAAGCACAGTTAAGCTAAAGTAATAGCATTTCATTGCTTAGGGCGTTTCTTTTTTATCCATCTAAACCAGGTATATTCAATAATTCCCTTCTGTACTGCTCAAATAAGTTTCGTTGCGATTATTACATACTTCATAAAACTCTTTCTAGTAGTAGGGTTACCATCGTGTTCCTTCTTAAGACATGTATGAAACAGAAATTTTAAAGAAAATCTTAGGCTCCATTGGACTATCGATAAACCAACAAGATCTAAACCTCAAAATAGAATATTTGGGTTTGTTGAAGTTGAACATTAGATTCCATGTAGCCACCTAAGAAGATTTAAAAATTAATTGTGTTTCAATCTCTCACAAAAGTCTATAATTAAGTTTAAGATCATTGGCGGTATTCAATCCCAAATTAAACTAATAAATGTAACTGTATTACATCATCAGTCAGTAAAAGATATTGAAACATAAAATTTTGTGATCTTTGAGTAACAAATCACCAGAAAAGTAAAATGTTTGGTTAATAATTTTGTTAAGATAGTTTTTTTTTTACTTATGATCTTTTTCTTCAGAATGCGTCATATTTATCTTGGGTAATAGTAGTACTTATGTTAGTAAAGATATTATGTATAATTACTGTTCATATTGAAATATTTCAAGATTACGAATACACTATCAGTAAATATCTTAGTCCGGGTACGCGTTTTGGTATGTTGATATTATGTTGTTGGTTTTTTTCAATTTGCATAAAATTAGTATTGACAAATTTGATTGAAATACAAACAAAGAAAAATAGGAGATGATCCAAGCCGTTCTAAGATTAGCTAGTTTGTAACTTAAAACTTGACAAATAATCAGTTTTTACTGTACTTTATTGATCTAATTACAAGATTTAGGAACGAAAGGAGTTCCGGTACCGTATTTAGAAGGCAAAACAGAAGCCCTCTCACTATTTCATATAAATAATGTCCGATCAACGAATCTTTGCAAGATACAAGGCTAATGAAATCCGAGTTGATTTACAGAATGTAGAAGTCAAGAAACTGAAGTCTACTGTGACGAAGAGGAAGCGTGCATTAAGGAAAATAATTGCAAACTTATCGTTAGGGAATTACTCCGAAATGATACAATTAATGCCAGAAATCCTAAAATATTGGAAAATCGATGATGATATAGAGGTTAAAAGGATATGCCATGAATATATTAGAACTATTGGGTCAATAAAGCCTAGAAGCACAGTGGATGCTATGCCGGATATACTAGATAACCTTCAAAGTGGGAATGATAAACTACAAATAATGGCCTTGACTACATTGGTGTCTGTTCCATTTAGTAAGTTCACAGAAAAGGCGTTTAGTTTTATTGTTGAGTTAGTGAATAAAAGATCAGTATCTCCTGAACTTCTGAAAGTGGCAATTTATTCTTTACTTCAATTAGATGATCTAGATCACGAAAGAGTGATATCACTTTTAAATATTTTGCATGATGTAATTGAGCTCCATTCAGAGAAGCCAACAGTCCAAGTTGCTGCATTAGATGTATTATATTTACTTCATGAAAAGAATGCGAAAATGAAACATTTACGTTTGTCAATAGATCGTGGCTTTGCCTTACTAGATTTATTACCTGTATTGGGTGAATGGGATACGTCCACCTTATTAGAAAGATTGCCAGTTACTATTGTTCCTGAAAGCCATGCAGATGCTTATGAAATGATTGATATGGTATTGCCGCAACTACAACATGTGAATACTTCTGTGGCATTGAATGCATTGAAATTGATAATGTATTTATTAAATTATGTTGATCATATAAATGAGAGTGTTATTAGAAGGCTATCAAATTCTATTGTCGCATTACTCGAGAAGCCTGCTGAATTGCAGTTCCTTATCTTGCGAAATGTCATATTACTTTTATTAAGTAGAGAAGAATCTTTCTTGAAATTAGACATTCCATATTTTTTCATTCAATATAACGATCCAATTTATATTAAAGATACAAAATTGGAATGTCTTTACCTTTTAACCAATGAAGTGACACTACCTCAAATCCTTGACGAACTGGAGCAATATGCAACTGATATTGATATACAAATGTCACGTAAGGCTGTACGGGCTATCGGTAACTTAGCAGTTAAATTAGGCGATGAAGCAGCAAGTAAATGTGTAGAAGTGTTGTTAAATTTGTTGGAATTTGGTGTTGATTATGTGGTTCAAGAAATTATCTCTGTGTTTAGAAATATTTTAAGGAAATATCCGGACAGGTTTAAATCAGATATACCAGTTTTAGTTGAATATATTGATAGTATTCAAGAGGCAGAATCTAAAAATGCAATGATTTGGATTATATCGCAATACTCGAAGGATTTGCCGAATTATTTGGAACTGTTTAGGCCGTTTTGTTCGAATGTCCTTGATGAAACATTAGAGGTTCAATTTTCTATTTTAAACTCGAGTATTAAATTCTTTGTTAGAGATCCATCGCCAGAAACAGAAGAACTATGCATGCAAGTTTTGAGGACGTGTACCGAAGATGCGAATAATCCCGATTTACGGAGTCGTGCATTTATGTATTGGAGACTGCTTTCTCTTGCTAAAGAAAGCAATACAATAATAAATGGTGAAATGGTTAAAGAAATTGTTGATGGTGAATTACCAATTATTGAATTAAATACTAAATTGGATCCTGTTGTGTTAGAAGAGTTAGAATTAAATTTAGGAACCATAACATCTATATACTTAAAACCTATAGCACATATCTTCAGGATGAATAAAGTTAAGGGTTTGCCAACAAGTCCTGTATTAAATGGGAATAAAGCAGATTTAAAAGTTATATTAGATACACCATCGTCATTACACAGCTTATCGAAGACTAGTTCCTTGGATCAGCGTGAGAAAGTGACGCCAAAACGTTCTTTCACAGATCCTCAGAGGGCCCCGACTATGAGTGATTACGATAAGCCAGCCGAGACAATCAATCAATTGAAGGGAAAGATGAAATCTAGTAGTCCATCTAAACTAACAAGGAAGCCATCATTACTGATGAGAAAATTGTCATTAAAAAAAAAGTTTTAAATATATAATGTGTATTGAGTTGATTCGTGTTTGTGTAGGTGGTTACGCTTGATAGATATAACATTCTAGATGATAAGTATTTGTGTATTCCATTACATATGATAACTCAAGATTTAATAATTTTATTTAATGAAAAGTAAGAATAACGTTAAATTCCAAATTTTAATTACCAGCTAAAGGGCAGAATGAAAAAAGAACGTTGTCGTTTTTTTTTAAACGAATTTCGAAAGATAAGATTATGCAAAATTTTTTTAATTTTACATTTGTTTAGTAAAGTATATATCTTCATATACCAAGCCTGTTTTGGCCAAGTGCTCAAATCTCAAATGATGGACAAAACTGCAATTATAAATTCATATTAAGATGAATAGAAATTTTATGTTTAGCTGAATCTTGTCTTCGTCTCCTCACATGTTTGTTTGTTTACTTATTGTTGTGTTAGTGTCGGCTCTGCTAGCTGCACCACCCCCATCCATCAATCCATCAATCTATGACTCTATCAGACAATATCCTACACCCATACTACTATACTTATGGTTGTTTCTGTTATAATGTAAACATATCGTATCAACTAGATGATTTATAGTAAAGCTCATTCAGTTGGTTTGAATATGATAATATGAGGAATCGTTTTGATAAGTTGTATGCTGGTGTGATTTCCATTAATAAGGGTGAAAAGTACAGTGCAATTTACAAAGAAGTAACAACTATATATACATATTTGAGTCGTGAATAGATAGATAAAGATTGAATGAGAAATGATATTTAAGGGTTAAAAATAGGAACCTAAAGGAAAAAAGTAATGATTTACAAGATCTTAACTAAAATAATTTTAGGTATATAGAATTGTGCATCGGATGTAAACTAAATACTTTCCTTGTGTAAGATATTTTAAATTTAAATTTAAATTTAAACGTTCCATGAAACGAGGATATCATGAATAATGAAAACTCTTAATAAAGCAAAGAAAAGAGCATCCTTTTCCCGGAGAAAGGAAGGGAGATGTGCCGGGAAATTCAAGTATCAAATGGAACAGTTCACCCATTGAAATAAAACGTAACGAATGTGATGCTGCTTTTAGATCTGTAACCTCTAGATATGATAATATTATATTAAGGAAAATGTGGTTCTCACTTGGTTGAACCTGTATTTGCCCATGTGTTAGTTGCATGGGATTCGTTGTCGAGGTTTTGATCCCTAAGGATTCGTTTGAGCCTTGTGGGATATTTTGGTTGCGTAGGCATCTCCCGCACTCGGAAATACGTAATACCTACCGCCCACGGAAATTAGTTCCGGTTTCCGGAGACAATTCGTGCAGAAACAGAAAAATTAATGTAACCAATGAAAATGAATTAAAGGAGGGAATCCTTATTAGTATGATGAATATTTTGTTGCTGTTGTCGTTTATATTATATGATGTGTGTGCTAAATAAATAAAGCCCAAACAGTTTATGAGATTAAGTTGGAAGCCTGTCAGCCATTTGAAATTACATTTATTGTTTATTTTCTGTGTTGTCATACACAATGTTGTTCTAAAAATAAGTTCATCAGTTTAAACAAAACTAAGGGAATTTGAGATAAAGATAACATATAAATAAAGTATTGCATTACCCACAACTTTAAAGTTTGACATATGCCGCTTTGAACCTGGAAAAACATAAACGATATTTCAGTTTCTAGTGTGTTTAAAAAGGAAGGTGTACAGGACGGTAACAAGACGCAGTGGGTTTGGGAAATTTTCACTGTTTGCTCTCTCGGTTCGCTTCCCACCGCAAGTTCAACTGAGACAACACATAAAACAGAGTAAAGTAAAGTAAAGCAAAGGGTACCGACCGACTGCCTACGTGTTTGTTGTGCAATCGTTACCGAACTCTTATTTTTTTGTTATATGTTTTTCCAGTTCCTTTGAATTTGACAAAGTAACGTATGTACAGCACTGCCACCGCACCGCACCACACCACATTGGAAAAAAAACAAATATGAAAAAACAGCAACTCGGAAACTACAGCGACAACTACAACACCACCAGAAACGGGCTATTCTGTGATGGCAAGTAAACACACAGCACAGCACTAAAATCATTTCAAACAATACGCAAATATATACATATATAATTTTTTCATATGTTCTTGGTTGTCGTAGTGTCTCGCATTGCACTGTGTTTCCCGCTGGGGTTCGTGGTAGGTAGTAGATGGTAGGTGGAAAGCAGAACCAGGCGGAACCACACAGAACCACACAGGACTAGGCAGAACCCGCGCACAACTAAGTATTCCGTCTGTACCCATTTTTAAACATTTAACATTTTAAACATTTAAACATATGGCATCTATTATTCGCTGTTGCTTCGGAAAACTGACTCTGCTACTCTATCTCTCTTCCGAAAATCCTTTAGTAGTTATTTCTAATATAAACAATGCCTTACTGAAATAAGATTGTTTTTCTCCCTTTCGTGCGCCCTCTCTCTGTAATGGCTATTTACTACACTCTCCTGTCATGTTTTCTAAACTATATTAAGGAGGAAGAGGTTAAAAAAATCTGCTTCTACCCAAAAAAATATATATAACTGTAATAAATACCGATAAATAATTGATCCAGTTTTTTAATCACTTTATTCTATTTACTTTACTTTACTTTTCTTTATTTTACTTCATTTCTTTTCACTTTATTTATTTCACTTCCTTTTGTTTTCTTTCTCTCTACTCTCTTCTACCTTACAATCGACTAATTCCAGTTTTCCTATACTAAATTTTTATTGTCAACTTTTTTTGAGTGGGGGTTCATTTTCAAAAAATAACAATAATAAAATATTAGCTAGTAAATACCCTTTGCATAAAAAACAACGGAAATTATAAAATAACCCTATTTATAGAGTCTTCTAAAGGTAACCTATATTAATACACTTTCCCTTTTTCCCTTTTTCCCTTTTTCCCTTTTTCCTGATTTTTTGTTTTATTTCAATTCAATCTTTGTTTAATTAGTTTTGCTCTTCTGCTTAGTCTAATATTAAACATTTTACTATTCAATTCTTCAACATTTTTGGTCTACTGCTTTTATTTTGATCTATTTTTTTTTTTAAATTTTAATTTCTTTTTCTAATCATCTTAAACAGAAATCAACAAACAAGGCAACCAACCGAATAGAGTCTTTTCACAGCTCTATATATCCCTTCATCCCTCTTTTTAACTTATATTTTTTATTCTGCATCAATAGGAACAGGAATTACTATAGATTATCCAATTCAATTCAAATCCTCGGATCCATATTTTGTATTAAAAAGAATCTCACAATAGAATTAGGAACCTACTGAATTCTATTGTTTCTATTATTATTATTATTATTATTATTATTATTATTATTATTATTATTTTCTATTTTTCTTTTATAGAAAAAATATTATAATGGATATCGAACCAACATTCAAAGGTTACATCGAAGATGAAAACGATGCTCTACTGATCCTCCAAGCAACTCTCGATGGTAGATTAAGACATATCCCAAGAAGACCCTACGAAATAGAAAGACCATACTTAATCATATCGGGAAATATTTTCGTCTTTATCGAGGAAATCTCAGGTATCAAAAGATGGACAGACGGTGTCTCTTGGTCACCCTCGAGAATCGCTGGCAAATTCTTAATATACAAAGAAGTAGATAAGGATAATCCTTCATCGATCTCAAAAAGAAAGACAAATTCAAGAATTAAGCTGCCCCCTTTAGTTGGTACAGGCCAAGACCAATCCTCTGTTGACATCTCTACCACTACAACAACCACTACTACAAAAGTTGACGATGTTTCACCAAATTCTCTAAGGTCCGTACATCCTCTTAAATACACTGGCCTAGTGAAAAAGACAATATCCGTCAATTTAAAACGTCAACCATACAACTACTTTGAAAATTTTCATATAATATCCTATTATACTTCAGAAGACGTCAAACAAAATAGACTAATTACTCCCAAGGATTCCTTATTCTTTAGAGATGTTAGGCCATCGCCAGAACTGATATCAGCAATGGAAAGCACTACACTCGGTAACGTCAAGGGTCACTCCAAGAGTAATTCTCTAACACCTTCAGAAACTCCAATGGCAAATATGGAAATGGTTAATATAAATACTGCAGGCAGTAATCAAAATCATATAAACCCTTATGTTCATCAAAACATCGATACGAGCAGTAATACAACACTAAACAACAGTAGTAATAGTAATGGAAGTAGCAATGGTAACAATAGAAACCCTGTGATGAAATCAGAAGACGATACAAACGCCTCTTCCTCAACGTTATTGCATGCTATAAACTCATTCCTACCGCAGTCACCTAATCCACAAAATAGTAGGTATCCAATCCAGCAAAATAACCCACAAAGTTCAACTGGAACAACTGGAACTTACGGTGGCTATCAAAGCTCAAATGCCTATCTAGGATCAGATTATGCACAGCAACAGCAACAACAGCGATCTCAACAAGCACAACAACACCAGCATCAGCAACACAAGTCACAACACCAACAACAGCAAGGAATGGTCCCCGGGGTTGGCTCGTATCCATATTATTATTCGGTGCCTTCCTCCAATGGGCATGGTTATACAACAACTGCTGCTGCTGCTGCTGTTGGTACTACTACTGCAGCAGCAAACCAGGCATCCACCGCAGATGGTACTAATAATCCAAATTCAAACTATAGTGTCTTACCACCAACGTACTACCCTCAAAATGATCAAGCTTCCTCAAATACAACAGCAACAAACTCTACAACCGGCGGTATGTCATATGGACAAGGCTCGTATCCGGTCTATCCAGTCAATATGAACATGTCGTACTATGGTCCAAATGTAGCTGCCTATTCTAGAGGTGCTGCGACTGGTGGTTCGAATATGCCACAAGAAAATGGTAATTCCTCGATGATGTCTACACATCTAAGTATGCCTGTAAAAGGTAGCACTGCATTAGGAATGTCAACACTGAATGGTGGTTACGCACCTATGGGATTACAACAAGGCCAAATGTCTAATCAACAATCACATACATTGCAGCAACAGCAACAACAACAGCAACAACAACAACAACAACAACAATATTCTTCTGCTCAACAATTACCTTACTCCAATACTGGTGCTAGCGGGCATCATACAGGTTATGGAGCTAATGGTTCGCAACCCCCAGCTATGCCAAACTTATATCAATACCAATCTCAGAATAATCAACCACAATATCAGCATCAAGCTAGCGCCAGCTCCAGTTCGACGGGTGGTGCATATGGGTACACAAACTCACAATATCAACCTTCAAATATGGCTACAGGAACAGTTAACGATATGTTAGGCAATACATCAAATGCTAATAATAATACTAATAGTTTGGACCATGGTGCGAACTCTAATACCCCAAATAACACGTCAGCTCATGTTAACGCCAACGGCAATGCTAATACTCATCCAACGAATCCAGCTTCTAGTACAACCATGAGTAATGCAAGTCCTATTACACAGACATGAAGTTTAAAAAACTGTTTTACTTGGTGTATTTGTATTTGTATTTGTATTTTTAATCGCTCACTACATGGGATTGCGAGATTTCATTACAATAATAGCAATTCCTTAAAATCGGAATATTTATTATATAGAAAATCATATATAGCTATTTATTTACATATTTACGGAAATGGACTTTATATGGAATATTAATAATTATTGTATGTTAACAGTTTTTTAGTTGTTTTACTTTATTACCATTCGTTACTTGGTGTTTTAAGTTTTGTTTTTGCTTCGGGAGATAAATATATGAGGGGAATCCGATTCGGTTCTTAGCTTAAAAGGATTTTTAAAGAAAAAAGGAAATGGCAGAATGTTTTTATAATGAATAATAAGCGATGAATATATAAATGGAATTTATACACTAAGATTGAAATTACTGTTTCTGGTATTGAGCTACCTTTTCTTTTGGAGAGTATATTAATAACCAACTGGGCAGAAATTATTACACAAAATATGAAAGGAGAAGAAGGAGAAAAGGGTATTGGTGCCCAATCGTTGGCTAAAGTTGAGCACATTATATTAATTTTATCTGGTAAAGGTGGTGTAGGAAAAAGTTCAGTCACAACACAAACAGCTCTCTCATTATGCCAGCTAGGCTATAGGGTAGGTGTACTTGATATTGATCTAACAGGTCCTTCATTGCCAAGGATGTTCGGTATAGAAGACAAATCGCTATTCCAAGATAAGAACGGTTGGTTACCTGTCAAAGTAGACACGAATGGTAACGGATCGTTATCAGTTATATCTATTGGATTTTTACTTGGAGATAGGGGGGATAGTATTGTTTGGAGAGGCCCTAAGAAAACTGCTATGATTAAACAATTTATAAATGATGTTTCATGGGGAGAACTAGATTACCTTTTGATTGATACTCCACCTGGTACTTCGGATGAACATATCTCTATTGCAGAAGAGCTTCGGTATTCGAATCCCGATGGTGCAGTTGTAGTAACCACGCCTCAGAGTGTGGCGACTGCTGATGTGAAAAAGGAATTGAATTTTTGTAAGAAAGTTAACCTTGGAGTGTTAGGGATAATAGAGAATATGTCAGGGTTTATCTGTCCCCATTGTGATGAATGCACAAACATATTCTCAAGTGGTGGAGGTGCAAAACTAGCAAAGGAATTTTCGGTTCCGTATCTTGGAAATATCCCAATCGACCCAAAATTTGTGGAACTTATAGAAAATCAAAATACTTCAGACGAAACCCTGGCTGAGTCGTATTCAACTTCAGCAGTATATCAGGTGTTCAAAAAAATCCTACAACGAATGCTTGAGACAGATATATAATCTCGTCATCAAACTTATATAATTATTAATATTATATTTTTCATATCTATATATCTAAATATGTACAAATATATCATTCCAAGACCATTTTATTTTCGTTATCTCGTTTCGAGAGACTGAGTTGGATTATTTCAGTTGCATTTATATTTTCTAGTGACATCGAAACAGATGGTTCACTAATCTTCTTGAAGGACGATATCATCATCAACCTTGGAGTTTTATAATTCCTTCTCATTGATTTTGTCGTTGCTGAGTGGTTACTTTTAACAGATTCATTATCAATTCGTCTAGTTTCATCGTTATTTTGCCTTATAGCGCCGTTACTTTGCTCCTGTAATCTCATGGAATCATGTTCAATCTCAGATTTGGGCATGGCTTGTAGTTTTTGTTCTTCCTTGGAGTGTATCATACTTTCACTATAATAATGTGTATCACTTAATTCATGGAGATTTTCATCTTCCAACACATCATTTTTTGGTATATGTTCTTGGCTGTTCTCCCCTTGTATATTTTCGAGTGCGTCCTCCTGCAGGTCGTTGCATCCTTCTCTAGACTGGCCATCTTTTTCAAATTTGGAGTTTGTTTCATAGCTTCCTTCAGGAATATCTCCACTATGAGATTCTTGGCTTCCACATATTATTGGTTCCTCGTTAGTTATACTTCGAAGCTCCTGCTCGTTCAGATCTGTTTCTAAATTACTATTACTCTTTGCTATGGATCCCAATTCTTTATTTGATAAAGGTAGTATGTTGTCTTCACGTGATACGTCAATTATATCCCTTGATTCTTTTAATCTATCGGGGTACTTCTTATTTAGTAGATTAAAAATCAAAGGATAGTGTTTCTCATTAACTGAATCTGAAATTAATAATTGCTGTGATCTGGGTAACTTAGAATCAATCGCTACAAAGTTGCTTAAAATATCATCCTTGTAAAAATCAATTTGCTCTAATCCCTGGTTTATATGAGTGAATTTATTAGTTGTCTCGTGAAAGTGCTTTGAGTTGTTTGAATATTTTGAATTCTTGCTTCTTGATTTAGAAATTTTTACCTTCAAATGTTTTAACCTTGAAAAAGAATTTTTTAACTTCATCTCTAATGTTTCCATTTGTTCCATTTCAGAAGTTATATCATCTTCAATACATTTGTGTATATTTGCAATATCTTCTTTAACATTATCGAGTTCTGGTTTTACAGTATCGAATATGGAAGAGAGTGTCAACTTTTCATGTTTGATGAAAGGATCTAGTTTCTTTAGCTCTTGGTATTGTACACTCTCGTTTATCGATATAAAAGTATGCCCTGCTGAGCCCATTGTTATTTCCAGTATATGGCTGTTTGTCAAGTGTATACTAACCCTTACGCTCTTTATTGTTATCCTATATTTTTCAAGACTAACAAATTGTTCTTGAAATATAAAAAAATAAGGTCGTTTATAAAATGTATATATAGTTAACGATGACATTAAATGAAAAAGCTAAAAAAGTTACAGTATTGAAAATTAAAAATTGCATAAGATAATAGGCAAATGTTGGTCTAATGTAATAAGTTTATTTAACGGTAGTAATTTATAATACAAAAGGTTTAATTGCATTGGTTTTTCGAGGTCTTTTTTGTTAAATGTCATACTTTTTCACTTCAGTTCCAATTAAATTACAAGATTAAGCTTACTACAATACCATTGATTATAGAAATTTACTCCTTTTTAATAGATATTGTAGCACTGACTGTCTAGTAACCTATATAATGATTTTCCACCAGTATGTAAACAATTGAAATACCAAATATTGGTAGTCAAAATTGCATATTTTTAAACAAATGTGGTCTTTAACCACACTTTAATACTAAATATCCTTGGTATCTGTTATGAGGATAATTTATTTTAGATAATACGTATTTATTGACGATATATTTGTTAACCAAGCAGTGCATGTCTCAGCATTATGGACTATTATTCAAAATATTTTATATAAGCGATATTAGTATTTTCGAAAATTGGCCACCTTAAAACACTAATCTTTTCTGGATTTCATTCACTTAGAAAGATTAATTAAGTTCTATTTGATATGTATATACCAAATAATGAATGACTTGTCACAAATAATATTAGTGTGTCTTAGTTATTCTTTGGATCACTTATATATATTATTAAGACTCAGCAAAATGAAGAAAGGCAATAAGGGAAATAAAGAACTTATATAATTCTATAGAAGAACTACAGCATAAGGGAGCAACTTCTTGTTTATATCCAATAACTAGGGTTTAGGTTACATAAGATGAATTATTACCCAATTCTCTTCTGTGACAAATCATTTGGCCTTAGGCAACCAAAAAGCGAAAGTGGGAAATCTCAAAAATCAAGATGAAATGTGAAGAAAAAATAATGCATTGCTTAAAATGTTAAAAAATGTAATGTAAGATATAAAAACGGATTCTTCTTAAAGCATATAGAACTAAGTAAGGTATTTACTAAAAACCTAGCCTCGAGTATAAAAAATGAGTCAAAAATCTAACGGTATGTATAAATGAATAGATAAGTTTACGAATGGTTATTTGCAAATTTTAAATCTATCACATCTCTATTTTCATTGAATTTTATTTTATTTTATTATGATTCAACAACTAACAATGAATTCTGGCTGGATATATCTATGTTTTTTGTATTAATAGGATTTCAATTAAAATATAATGAGTATAAGCAAACGTTGGAAGAGTTACAAGGGAAGGTGATTGAATTGGGGCATGACAAAGATGAGCATGATATAGTGTTGCAAACGTTGGACAAAGCTGATTCATCGAGGAAGTGTTATAGAATGGTTGGTGGTGCCCTGATTGAGAGTAATGTTGGTACGACAAAACCAATCCTAGAATTGAAGAGAAATAACTTGAACGAAGCTATTTCCAAGATGAAGAATGAATTGGTTAAGATAGCTGCTGAATTTGATCAATGGAAGAAAGATAATAAGATTCAAGTTGTTACACAATAGAAAAGTACGTAGTATACAGATCATATAGAAAATGTATGTTGTTATTTTTAACCTTAACGATTAAAGTATATAAAGATGAAAATGTAGTTAAAGAATTTTGTTCATACATATATATATATATATATCTACTTTTAATTCTTCTTCTTCTTATCAGAGACTACCTTGGTTGTAGATGAAGGAGTTCCAATGAAGAATAGGACAAAGAAGATAAAGCAAATGATAACTGAGAATACAGAAGTTAAGTAGACCCAGGCATTTGTGATCTCGTAACTTCTTTTGTACTCAGAGTTGGATAAATGACGAATAGCCTTGACATCAGACTCTTTAATAAAAGAAAGACCACTTCTCTTGTAGTCAGTTAAGAAAGTGAACATACCATGACGATCTGGTAATTTAAAACTACCAGTAGTGTAAACTTGAGTACCATTTTCTTGTTTCGATTGCTTTAGAGTGATACGGTAAAATGGATCGACTTGTTTTAATTCGAATTGAACATCATCTGCAATGTATGGTATCCATTCTTTGCCGTTCCATTCGGAGATACCAATTTCATAAGAAACGTCATCTGTGATTTTGTATGGTCTTGCGTCGTAGGCAGTTCCATCAATGTGGGCATGTTTGTATCCGGTGCTCTTAATGACAGCCTTCTCTTTGAAGGTCCATCTAACTAATTCGCTGATGAAAGCTTTATTTTGTGTAAAGTATTTGTTGTTAAAGAATTTATTGCTACCGATCCAAGTTGATCTTGCATTGATTAAGTTTTGGAAACCTGAGATTAAATAACCTTGAGAACCCGTAGACCAAGATGATTTAGTTCTGTTGCCATGGGTGTAGGAAGTCTTTGGTGCTCTTAAGATTGGTACAATTTGTTCACGGTTGTCTAACAGCGCAGTTGAGACCCTAGCTCCAAAGTTAAAGGTTTGTTCTTTATTAGCTTTAAAGACGTATTTGTTTAATAACTTCTTTGAAGATAATTGTAAATTATTTTCGTCTTTTTGGAAGCGGTCGATTAAACTTTGGTCTTTTGGAGCTGGGTAAATACCTAATTGATTCAAGAAAGAACGAACAGAATCAGGTGCAGCAGTAGGAATGGTCATAGAAAGGACATTACCACCAGCTTCATAGAAACGTATCAAATCTTTACCAGAGAGTTGTTTCTTGAAATGGTTACCCTTAATTGGGAATATAATTAAATTATCGTATAACTTTTCTTCAAATTTGAAAAGTTCAATATTGTCTTTATGTTCAGTCATCTGAAGGGTGGTTACATTAAAGGAGTGAGCCTTTAATAGATCGAAGAATTGTGAATATTCATTGTATTCGTCTATTCTCTTGTCAAATAGGACCAGTGTTCTTGTACCATCGATACTTAGCGCATTGATCAATGAATTGAAAAATGATAGGAAGAGTACCAAAACCAAATTCAAACTTAACATATTTAATTAATTTTGTGTTTCTTCTGTGACGTTGTATATATATATATATTACTAACAGAATATGCTAAATGATATCTATATTCAAAATTTATCTGGGATTGAACTAATGAAACCTTTTTAATAGTATACACACTGTAACTTTCTTGTCTATGCAATTGTGAGTGAACAACACAAGAAGATAAATTGGCTAGAGTTATATTCAATTTGGCCTACCTCTAAATTAAAGTTCTAGTACCGAAGAGAAATAATGTGTCTCTCTGAGTATACATCTGTATAATCCTCTAACACCAACACGTCGCACGTTATAAGAAGAATCGATAATGATTGCAACTTCGGAATTTCCATAGACGTGTTATTTTCCAACATTGTGATTTTCATCGTTTGTCACGAATTGAAAAAGCAGTGAAATCCATGGAAACAAAGCCCTAATTTTACATCAAAAATATTTTCAAAAATTACAAAAAATAATTACAAAACCTATTTTGGTTTTCTAAAACCCTAAGGGTGGGAAGTTGTCCGGGTGTTCCCCTCCTTCTGGTTTTTTCTGTTGCATCGAACATCCGGACAATTCTGGACTCGCGAATTATGGCGAGCCGATGCGATGTGAAGTGAGAAAGAGCAACTGGAAGAAAAATTCAAAAACAGGAACAAGAGCAAACAACTTTTCAATGTGGCTAATTAGAGGATCGATATGGTCCAAAAAAATTTTAATGAATCACAGTGTGAAAATTCAATAAAATTAAACATTTAAATTTAAAATAATCGACGTATTTCCAAGGATTAAGCTCGAAACCTTAAAAAGAAACAGCAGGATATCAGCAATTACTTGCACACTTTTATTCACATAGGTATATTTGAAACGGTGCATTCGCTGTCATAGGTAATTCATTCGATTAATTTCCACACTATACGCAAATACACACATACAAAGCAAAGTAAAACCACTTATTACAATTTGTAATTTGGATTTGGAATAGAATATTAGGATAATGCCATTTGTTCTAAGATACAGAAATATAATATAAAGTAATAGAATATAAAATTAATTTAATTTAAATTAAATGGTAGGCAATAGTCAGGCACATACCAAAATAAGGTCCATCAATCTAAATAATCCATCTATCCCTGTCTCTGTCTCTGCATCTGGAACTCCAAGTTCCGGTTCAACTAATATGTCAACCCTTCTACACGATATTGAGGAAGAAGATGGTGATGATGTTGATAATAATACTAATGATGGAAGTAGTATAGAATTGTCTCCTGTACATGGAACACAACTTAGTATAAATTCAGCGGAACAGCTCAGTCCAGTAGTCTCATCCGTATCCACAGTATCCTCATTGGTTCATGACGACAATATTGCATCAAATCATAACAATATTTCAGCAAATGCTAACAGCAATAAGAATAACCACCAAAACAATAGTGCAACATATAGCTCATCTATTAGAATAGACGATAGTAGCAATAATAATAGTGCCATCAATCTAATATCAAAGAGTATTAGTAATACAGTAGTCAGTAAGATAGGAAGTAACGACGAACTGTCTCTATTACCGCCGTTACCAGATAATCTAGAATTAAAGTTGGAAATCGATAACCAACTTGAATCAAACGAAAAGAAAAATAATTCAAATGCAAATGCAAACTTAAATGATGTCAGTACTATGGATAAGGACACAAAAGATTGCATACAACATAGCAATAATCCTGTTTCATCTTCAGACACTCAGATACCTCTTTCCATGCCAATACCGACAAATATCAACAGAAATATCAACCTAGACATAGACCCTGAAATAAATATTATTAATGGTGCAGATGTAGAACATGTTACTCAGAGTAATAAAACTAATGATATTGGGAATATTATTAACAACGATGATAATATTAACAACAACTATGTTAACGATGATAATATCAGTGTTAACGAAAATACCAACACTACCACAGACCTAATATTGGATGAAGTCAATACTTCATTTGATTTGTCAAAAGCACTAGAAATGACCAGATCATCACCAATATCACTACAAACAGAGAGAAACATCGAATCAAATAATAATAATAATAATAATAATAATAATAATAATAATAATAATAATAATAATAATATAAACAGCATGACCCATACTAGGATCAACACATCCTCACCATCATCACCCTCAACACATTCCTCGTTGTTAAGGTCACCATCTACTGTTAATAATAAAAACGATAATATGAGATCAAGTCCAGATGCAAAACCACATAAGGTATCACTGTCGCAAGAATTGGATAAAAAGCTAATGAAAAAATTTAGTGTAGAACATATCAACAATTTCATATCTCCAACAAACCAGCAACACGATACATATACATTAGGTACCTTAAATTCCACTCCGAAATATGGTAATACTTCAAATATCTTGTCAGAAAGACAGAATTCAAATAATTTAAACGAAGAAAAGATATATCAATTATCCAGTATCTCTAATAACAATACCAATAACTCCAGCACTAGTAAAATCCTGAGAGCCAACTCGCTCTCCAATTCACTTCATATTAGCAGTAATAACATAGGAGATCATCTAGCTGGTGTTGCAACTGGTACAGATCTATCTTCGCTAGCCGATCTACCAAATAATCTCTCAACCACTGAATCGAATAATTCTTCAAATTCTTCACCCAACACAATAAGTTCAAACCCAACTAAAAAATTAAGATTATTAAGAAAAGCATCATCTACCCTACTAAGAAAAGCATCGTTCAGAAATGAAAGCAGCAATACTTCTACCAATCCGAGTTCAAACCCGAACACTAATAATAGTCCAATTTCTACTCCAACATTGAATAGTCCAGCAGTTTTTGACAGCTCCAATTATTTCAGTAATAACAGTCCAAGCACCTCAAACAGTAGTATTAATAATACTAATGAGTCTAATATGAGAAATAAACCATCATTTACGCGGAATCCATCATTTGGTTCTAAAATGAAGCACAGCTTCTCAAGAATAATCAGCAACAGTGGCTCATCAATCAAAAGAACCACATCAAACACAAGAGAAAATTCAACCACAACTGTAGGAACTCCGACATCAGCTTCAGCATCATCATCCACCTCCACAATAAAGCAAAATAAACAATTATCTGAACTCACTCATACTTTAACACCTAAAGATCAAATGATAAATATATCCCCTATAACAATACTGTCAAATAAGGAAGGGTATTCAGGTGAATTGAATATTCCAAAGAGAAGTGGGTCAACAAGACAGAGAAGCAATAATAGCAATAATCGAGAGCATCAACAATTTAAAGAAATTCGTATAAATTTGTCTGCTCTAACTGATAAAGATACAACGCCAGAGATTTTTGTCACGGATACCTTTAAGACAACCTCGAAGAGCGAGCTCATTAAGCAATCAAAATTATCAGAATTGCCCTCAGCATCTTCTGCTATGAATAAGAATGATAAAGACAAAATTTCTATAAAGGAATATACAGATTTACTTGAAAATTTGAGAAATAAAGAACTTGAAAAATATGAAATTGCAATAAACAATCTAGAAAAATCAGGATGGTGTTCGAAACAGGAAATTGGAAAATTTGCTGATAAAAGGGCCAAATTACATCAATTGTGGGATGAAAAGATATCATTTTACCAAAATCGAATATAATGTAAGTAAATCTATACAAGCATATGATATATTAATTTCATAATTAAGTAAACCTATGTTGACGAACTTCTATTTAAATGTTCATACCTATATAAAGTACAGAGGTTAAATATATTTATTATTGGAAGGCTTTATTAAAAGGCAAATTTTGAGATGGTAATTTTAGAAGATATAGTTATATATTTTCGACTGTAGATAAAATGTATATGGTTTGGTTATTGTTGGATTTAAGATTAAAGAAGCATTAAATATATTTTTTGAAAATTATTTGTTAATGTATCTGATATATATGTTGTGGAATAAAAAACGGAACATAATATGTTTTGTAAAATAGACACATTACACTTTCTTTATCAATGTTATTATTAATATATTTAAAAAAATTATTAACTAGTATAGTGAAATTTAATGTCCAGATGTTGCAAAAAAACTAAGATATTTCATAACTGCACATTCCTAAAGAAAATAATCTCCTGGTAATTTGGAATTCACTAACTTTTCTCTCTTTAAGAACAATCTGGGTTAATTCTTATTAATATTAGCAAAGCCTTATTTAAAAATAACGATTCAAGCTATTATTAAAATAATAAACGGGCCAGAAAATAAAAACAATAAAGGTTAATATGTAACACTAAAAAATAACTACTTGCTGAGATGGAGATTATATAGTACTATGAATATAATATGGGTAGTTTATAGGATATCAAGTTTAATACGAGGATTACTAACAACCACGAACACGATAGAAAACTAAACACGAAAATAAAACAATAGTAGATAGAAAGTTATGAACGACACGAGTGTTCATATAAGGAAATCAATGTTTGACTACAAACAATTAACTTATAATGGTCACAGATGATGGTCAACGAGAATAGTATAACTTATCAACGATATGAAAATTTTTCATCTCTTACTTCACTTCCCAGAGACATATAAATAGACCAATACTTCAAGTATACAATCTGATTGATATTGATTCTTAATTAATTAATTAATTGATTTATTTTACATAATTATTATTTTATAATAAATTGAACTTTTACACAAAGATTACAAGTAGTAAAAGATATTTACTCCCTCTTCTAATCTAATTTTATTTCGAAATACACTGATCAATAATGATATCTTTAAACAAGAATCAACCTTCTATCAATGTGTATACCTCTGAACGATGATAATAAACTATGTATTCATTTTTTCTATAAGTATTGCAAGTATATATTAACCATCCTCATTATAGTTCTTTTACTTTTCAACATTTTCACATTCTACATTTGCATAACTCATTACAGGAATAACTATTGTATAAAGCTATAATTATTTACAAACTTTGTATTGATTATATCGGTCTTAGCTAGCTTTCGCTGTATTATTCTCAGAAGCTCATACAAGGTTCGTCATTAAATAATATACTAACAGTTTAACAGTGTTTCAAAAGTAACCTAAAGGTAAGTTTAATATAAGAGTTGTATGTCTTCTTGAGACTGATATATAAAGAGTAAGACGTGCGCTGTCGCCCGTCGCTCTATTATATAAAATATTTATGCTATTAAAATCAAGTGTTCAGGTTCATAACATTCTTACTTAGATTTACCATTGTTATTTAATGGCAATGTATATTTATTAAGTTTTAAGAATTACCGATATAGATTCGATATCAGAGAATTCAATTAACATGAAATTAGCGATATAATTTAATGTTCAATATTGTTCTTTAAAAGTATCGTAAACAACAGAAAACTTACATAAGATTCAGCTTCTATGGCCAAGTTGGTAAGGCGCCACACTAGTAATGTGGAGATCGTCGGTTCAACTCCGACTGGAAGCATTCTTTTTGAACTTTCAACTACCCTGAACAATTATAGTTAATATTTCTAAAATAGTAATTTGATATTTTCTTTTTAAGTTAATAGTTAAAAGTATTAACTTACTTTGTAATTTTTCATGTAGCAGAAATTTTCATTTTATGGCGCGCGCAAATCAAAGATTTTCAATCAACAAAAAATACGAGAAAAAATGACGGCATTGAAAAAAAATAATTGTATATATTGGTATATTGACATATAACAAACGAAAAGATAAGATTTTTATTTTTAGAAAACCTAACTTTAACCTAACTTGTAGAATATTATATTCAGTTTTAAATTTATATCTTAATAACTTGAGTTTTCATTTTTATTCAATTTTCTAATCTTAATATAAGCGCCAATTCTTTCATATTACATTGTACTAATTAAATCAAGATTTAACAAGCCCATTAGTTTGATTTTTATTTAATTCCAATCTTAAGAAATAACAACTAATTGAATATGTTTTTTTGGTATCTTCAATACATTTAATTTATTTTTATAATGAAATAGCTACTGGTTATTATTGAACATTTTCTTGAGCAAAGCAATAGATACAGTCTTCGACTTACATTTTATTTATTTCTCCTGTTAACATTTTTATTGTTTATAACACTGTTTCAAATAATACAGAGTCACATTTAACTATAAAAACTATCTACTCTGAGCGATCTATATAATACACAATTGTTGATCAAAATAACTACTCAAAAATAAAACTAGTCAACGTTTAAAAGATTTAAACTATAAATTTATTTTTTGTTTAATTATTAAATTATTACCAGTTTTATAAGTTTCATATTTCAGAATTAATAAATTTAGTAGCTGTTATTAAATAAATTTTTAAATTTTTGTAAAATCTGTGTAGTGTATTCTAATTTACATGGCTATTGACAATGAAAGGTAGAGCTTGCGTGAACTAATTAAGTAGGGTCTTGTGTAATATTCTGCATATAAAACCTAGATATAAATTTAGTATATATAGTACTAGCTATTTAAAACATATACATGTAATTCGTTACTGTACATCTTAAATACCGCGCAAACACCTAACGTTACCATACCAGATATAGTGACGTTAGTAGCTTATGCGGAATGGTATTCCTTTAACATTTACTCTGGAAGAATAGTGTTAATACAAGTCCATATTCAAGATTGTTTCTTCAATTCCTTGCATTTCAAACTACTCGAGATATCTAAATTATAATAAAAATGATACACTCTATAACTAACAAAAATTTCATTTATAGTGCATTTGTTAAAAACAAGAAATGAAGCACTCACACTGGGGGTCGAACCCAGAATCTTCTGATTAGAAGTCAGACGCGTTGCCATTACGCCATGCGAGCTAAATTTCTTGATTTTTGTTGTAATGTAACCCAGTTTTGATCAAAGAAAAATAGCATAAAAGTATAGACTTAATTGATGCTATTTTGACCTAAAATTATTAAGAGAATTTAACCAATATTTGAATTAATAAGAAGACCTAAAAATATATTTGACATGATGGTAAACCCTAAAAGAAATAGAGAACATACGGCATCATAATTTATTATGAGA
>JAJLYB010000143.1:0-12112 GCA_030674245.1 Jamesozyma piceae
CTCAGCCACACTCTCAAATCTATTTCCATTCTCCCTCGTGCATAGATACACATCATAAACCATTTATCCGAAACTCAAAATACCAGTTAACATATATCTCCATCTATGCGATACGTATTATGCACATATTATGCACGTATTAGCTAATTTAAAAGTCATGATAATAAAGCCACAAGCCACAAAAAAAACAAAAAATATTAATGATTGTGATCATGAATTTCTCCGCTGGTCCTTAAAAAAGTGTCATATACATCTGTAATGTAATTTTAAGCGAATATATTTCTATGTATATACTTTCTATATACTATGAATAAATTAAACAATACTTAAAAAACTGAAATGGAATGTAATGACATGAAAAAGGGCATTTGCCTCCTATTCTCTAGTTTTTACTTTTGCCCTTATTTAATGATATACTTTTGCTTTTATTAGTAATATGTCCATGGAAATGAATATTATGACTCTGTGTAGCATGACTAATATTATTAATATTAGTCATGTTATTATTGTTGCTATTATTACTATTTTCTATCCTTGGTTCCATCTCTAAGGATAGTTTGTATTGTTTTTCGATATGTGGCACGTTATCCAATGAACTCTCAATAATGGCTTGAATCTCATCTAATCTCTTCAATTTGTAATGAACTCTCTTGTAACTTAATATCTCTTCAATGATATCTACGATCTTGCTTCTCTTACCAAAATTAATTATATCACGGTTGCCATGTAAATAATCTGGGTTACCAGCAAATGTGAACGTCAAATCGGAAAGGTAAACACCAAAAAATGGTACACAAGCAACATCCTTCACAGACCTTAACAGACCTCTGTACTTAATGAAATTCTTCTTGGAATCCATTAAACTATTCAGCTTGTTCAATATCTCACGAACATCATCAGGAATCAGCTCCCATGTCTTTTTTAGCCTATAAATAGGTGACGAATATAATGCTGATACAATAGCTGTCATTGAGGAAAAATTGTTTAATTCTTTACAATGCTGTGCTACTTTGGTAAAAAATTGAATGTACTTGGATCTTTTCTTAACATCTGTTTGTTTAACAATAGTGTATGAAACATGGTTTGTTAAAGTATTTGCATTCATAATGAATTTCGTGATATTAGGAGACCCACCCATATAGCAATATTTGTTACCCCATACACGATCTAAACATTCAAATAACGAAATTCTTAAATATAAATCATGTTCTAATATAGTCAGCTGAGTAGCATAGTTATATGGATCAATATCCAATAATTTCAATTTCTTTAAACGGAAAAACGTCGAAGACGTAGGGCGTAGCAGAGCATTGTGTTTACTAGGTTCATCTGTAACTGAGGAACCTAACCCCTTCTTATCATTTTGTAGTACAGAACTAGTAGCAGTGCTAGATATTGTTGTTCCAGGACCAGTAGTGCTAGATATTGTTGTTCCAGGACCAGTAGTGCTAGCTAATGTAGTAGTATTGGTGTTGTTAGTATTGTTTTCAATTAAATTTTCATGAAATTTTTGTAATAGGTCTTCAGCACCTGGAATCTTTTCACTAATAGCAAATTTAACGAAGTTTTCAATCGAAGAAAGGCCCGGTTCATAGTAATTAGATGTCCAATATTGTTGTAAAAAGGTTTTCATTATATTAATAACACGGCATTTGATCGGATTTAATTTCTTTTCTATCCAAATATTATACTCATCAAATCCAAGTCCCTCAGGTGGGTAAAGGTTGTATCTATAAATTAGAGCATAGAAAAATTCCTTCGTACTGAAAATACTTCTAAATGTAATTAGCATAGCAACATTGAATGATGGGTCAATAACTTCACTGTTAGTTAAATGTTCAATCAGTGCCTCTTTTGAACCACCTTTTAGTTTCCCCTTTGAATCATATATTAGACCAAAACTATGTTCAGGTTGTAAAAACCATGGAATATTAACATTAGGATGTTCTTCGACAATAGCCTCGCTTGAAGGTAATCTTTTCTTTTTCTTATTTATTACACGCTCAGTACCATCTTCGTTGTAATCCTTTTCGACGGTCTTGTTAGCCTCATATTTGCCAATATCATTAATGTAATAATCTTCGTCGTCATCGTTATCAACGTAATACTCCTCACCACGAGTATCATCTTCGTCATCTGAATTGTATTCTGAATTATACATAAACCACCTTTCCTGCTCACCTTTCAATAACTCTGTTGTTAAATTATTTTTCATCATTCTTGCCGCATAATTCAATAAATTCTCTCGTTCTTCAATCAGTTGTTCGACTACATTGCATGAAGCGTTAGTAATTTCAATGTACTTTTCACATGAATCAATAAAATATTGTGAAATATTTAAAAATTCAATACCATTAATTTCAACATCTTGATCAATTAGGTATTTATAAATGTGCATTGCTCTCTTTTCAACTTTTTTCATATTCTTATTCATTGTAATATCTTCTAATAACTTCGGTTCATTGTATCCAGCTTTATGATTTGGTCTCATTGAAGCAAAAATATATGGATCATCTAATGTCGTATGTTGTGTGGCCATTATTAGTCTAATTAAAATATCATGGAATGCCTGCTTAATATCAAAAAATTCAGTTATAACATTTGAGATTGATGACATTGCATGTTTCAAAAATTCCTCGCTTTCAACATCGAGTATCTTTGGTGGTGATCTGATTAATTTCTTCAAATTAATGAAAATTGTTAAATCTAAATTTTCAAGAATTTCTATTAATAATGTATTTTGATTCATTTGCTCATATATCTTAGAATTAATCTCTAAGTTACGTATTCTTGACCTTGGCTGATTTAAGATATCATAATCGCCACCAGGTCCATTATTGAAATTGATGTTTAATTTTTCGTTGATTTGGGCAGATAGTTTTTTTATATTCAACAAAGTTTCATTATTTAGTGGGTATTTCGATTTTCTTTTTGGAACTCTCGATCTAGAAAATGTTCGGCTGCCAGTAATCCCAGATGCAGTACTATTATTCTTATTGTTATTGCTAGTAGTACTGTTGTTATTATTTCCTGACATGTTAGAAATTGCGTCATCTATACTAGGATAGGTACCATTATCGGACACTTTCAATCCAGCGGCTAATGCAATTGCCGTTGCCATTTTTGGGGGCATCGAACTATTCGAAGATGAAATTTGTGAATCGGTTAAGGAGGAGTTATGGCTGCTGTTATTGTTATTGTTAGTAGTGCTGGTAGGTACAGATTTCCCTTTATTAACAGTGTTTGTTTTCATACTTCTATTATATGAGGTAGCATTTAACGAAGTTGATGAAGAATTTGATGACAAGATTATATTTGAACTGTTTTCGTTATCGGATACAATGTTATTAGTGAGTGTTGTGTTTGTATTTGTACTAGTATTTGCATTGGTACTAGAATTAGCACTAGATGCAGTGTTAGATGTATTGGTAACAGTATTTTGATAAAGAAATGTGGCAAAAGGATTTGACCATGATCCACCATTAAACGAACCTTTGAAAAATCTTGGTAAAATCTGAGGTAAGACCTGTGATTCTGAATTTAAAATATTAATATGTAAAATATGGTGTAATAGTTGAATATTTTTAGAAAATTTGAAAAATTCCTGATCAATATTTTCAAAAATTACTCTAGTTGAAATTTTTGAATCTGCATTTGTATTTGTATTTGCATTATTCTCTGGATTTTTGATATGGTAATTATTGTTTACGAAAGGAAGCTCTGTTGGACCATACATTGCGTTTGTATTTGGGGTATTGTTATTGTTGTTGTTTGGGATAGATTGCCTTTGGGTTGTTGAAGTAGAGTGTGTTCTTTGGCTTGAACAAAAATTTTCATCTTGTTCTATGTCCATAATTTCACTTGAATTTGTAAATGCTCTCGAAGCTGTTATAGTATCCGTTGTACTTCCACTTATATACCTTTTCGAGGTTGGATCAGGTATATCTGTAGATACCGAGTTTGACTTTTGATTAGAAGCATTACTATCTAGAGAAGCAAAGAGATTTGATGGATTTAAAATCATACCTTCATTATTCTTTGTCGGATCAATTGTAATCTTATTAACGGCAGCAGTATTTCGTGTAAAATTGCTTGATGTATCAAAATATATTGTTGAGTTGATGTTTATTTTTGATAGAGATGAAATTAAATTCTTTAATACCCTTTTAATTTCTTTGCAACAAGTTTTCTGTTTAATTTGATGTTGAATTAAACGGCATGACAATTGTGTAAATATGATTAAATTTGAAATTATATTGAAAAACTTAAAGAAATTGAATCTATCAATTCTTAAAAACATATTATGAGTTAATTTAGTAAAATGTAAAGTTAAATCTTCTAATTCAAGCCATGTCTTGATATCTTTTGAGTGATGGTAAAATAAATCATTTTTAGCTAAAATTGCTTGACGATATACGGACTGGGGTTGATCATTACTATTGTCGCTGTTGTTGTTGCTGTTGTTGTTGTTAATAGTTGGTAATGTTTCATTTTGTGTTGGAGTGTCGGGACTAAAATTATCTGGTAAACTCTTTTTTTTCAAATTTTCTCTTTTCATGGCATCGATATTGATATGATTGTTTTGATTCAAAATGTCATTAATTACAGGGTTTATCGTTATATCTCTTGGGTTTAAATCTACTAAATGATCGTCAGTTGGAAATTCAGAATGTATATTTTTATTTGAATTTGTATTTATGCTGGTGTTAATATTTGCGTTTGTGTTTGATCTTGAGTTTGGATTTGAACTTGCTGCCGATGAAGATGGGATATTTGAATCTGTTACTGAAGTTAACGGTAGTTCTGAACAATAAATATTCAGTTGTTTGTTGTAATATATTAGCTTATCACTAACAATATTGTTTGATATTGTTGGTACGGGTGTCCAAGTTGCAATGATTGCTGAATGAAAACTATTTATTATCATTTCCACCTCTTCTAATGATAAAATGTTTATTTTATCACCTGTATTCTTAATGCTTGATTTTGATTGTCTTGGTGAATTATTATTTGTAATAGAATTTATAGCAGCATTAGGATATGTGATAGAATTAGAACTCTTCTTGTTTATGATGTTTAGAGTTGGATCTGAATTACTTCTTAATGGATCTATTTGAGTTGAGTCGCTGTGACTCGATAAACTAGGTTTATTAGTAGTAGGCGCAGTAATGGAAGTAGGTGCAACAGCAGTCGTTGTGTTATTGTTGTTGTTGTTATTATTTGTAGGGGAAGAAAATTGTAAAGAAAAACTATTCCTTCTGCTTTTGGATCGGTTTTTCTTTGATAATGACGATAGAGGAAGACTTAAGAATGTTGGTCCGTTATTACTGTTATTGTTATTGTTATTGTTATTGTTATTACCGTTATTGCTATTACCGTTATTGCTATTGTTCAGTCCTGTTGTTGGAGTTGAATAGCTTGAACGTCTTGAGCCTTTAGTATTAAAAAATGCGTTGCTACCACTAGCCAGGCTGTTTATGTTTGTATTCATAACACTAGTACTAGTGTTAGTGCTAGTGTTAGTGTTAGTAGTTCCAGTTGTACTACTACTATTATTTGCAGTTGTAGCACCAGTGCTTGAACCAAGATTATCTCTTAAAGGGCGAATAAAAGTCTGAGGAAACCAGCCTCTGGTTACTTTACCATCTTTATCATCTATGACTAGACCATCCCACCAACCTGAACTATTTTTGTTTAGCACGTATACAGTATCACCTGATTGAAATGATAGCTTTTGCGATTGTAGATTCGTGTTACCAGTAGTACTAATAGTGGGTTTATATTCATAGAGTGCTATTACTATATCGATAGGGCGGATACTTGACGGTTGCTGTTGCTGTTGCTGTTGCTGTGATCCTTGTGACAGCTGATCATTACTAATGTTGGTTTCATTACTTCTTGGTGGAGACGAAACTGCATGTGAATCGACCATGTTTAATCTATATATATATGGGTATTTGTTTTAGTGTTATTTAGATGAAAAATATGAATACTCTTAATACAGTATATTATTATATCTTTTCTGACCTTTCTAATTTAATGGATTTGAATGTAGTTGTTGTATCAACGAGATCTGCTCCTTGGTCATAAAAACTAAATATGAGGGGCAAAGGTGATAGCGGAAATTGAAAGACAGGAAGGGTGTATAATAGAGATTAGTATAAGTAGACTCTAGGGTGATATGATATGGATATAAATATACGATAATTATTTGCCTGGAAAGTATCAAAATATTTGTATTTCTTCCCTTGTGGGGGGGTGTTAAACTTCCTTCTCGTTAGATAAATCTAAATACCGTCTACATTTTTACATTGATATATTTTCTTTCTTTTGCTGTTTGAACCGTTTTTGTTTTGTTTTTGTATGAGAAATGTCGCTCTCCTGGAACGGCTTAAACCCTGGGTTGAAGAGTAGGGTATATGCATAGCCCTAGAACACGTTGAAGCTGCAAAATTATTATTATATTAAAACTGTATATATTTGAATATATTTTTATATATTTGTATTTAAAACTGTTGTCTGTTTTCTTATCCCACTGTGTGTGTCTGTAGTCTGTCATGAACCTTAATAAAATATTCGTGGCACTTGTCTCTGGTTTGTTTTATGATCGTGTTAGTATTTAATAAATTTGTAATATTACTTGTTATTTTGGTAAAATTACCATTGATCTTGTGGATTATTATCGAAATATGGTCTTTTGTTCTGAAAAATCTGTTCTTAATCTTTTCATTTATTAAAGAAAAACTACTCTTCACTTTGAAAAAATTATATTTAAAACTGTTGATTACTAACGGGATATTGCTCTTGAAACGGGCTATAGTATCATAGAATTTGTCAACTATGAAGGGAATATTACCCTTTATCTTTGAGATATTTTCTTTGAATGTGTTAATTATTGAAGGGATTCCATCTTGAATTGTATTGCGAATGCTTTTATTCTTTGAATTAAAGTTAAAAATTATCTTGTGCCATAATATTTTCAATTTTAAAACATAAAAATCTCTTATGTTTAGTAGTTCGGTGTTTATTGGTATGGGTATGGCAACTCGGTTATCAAAATCAATCAAATATTTGCCAGTAGGGATCCATATTGCAGTGTCTTTGTTATTCTTATTATCCAGCTGTGTATTCTCATTCCTGTAAAACTTGATCTTATCGTAAATATTATTAGTATTGTCAATAGTATCTTTGGAACTATATGATATTATAAGTCGGTGTGTGAGAACTGTAATTGCTATTGAAACTAATGAGACCAAAACCATTAGTTTCCATGGTGTTTCAGTTCTTTTACTATGTATTTCTTTTTCTTGATGAAGATGATTCTCAGTCGATGTATCAAAACTGAACTTCATATTTGCATGTTTGGTAAAGGGTCTCACTTTATTAATATCCGTTAATGTATCCACTGAATTTACAATAATGTTGCTGATACTATGATTACCATCGTTTAAAGTGTTAGTAGTCTTTTCTGTATCTTCCAGAGGATACTCTTCATTACTGCTACTAGCATTAGATAAAATATCTTCTTCTTCAGTTATGTCTATTTCTATATCTACATCTTCATCATTATTCAGTAAAGATGAAGACATTTCGGATATAACAGGTGAGTTTGCACTAGTACCAATGTCAGAACGACCTGAAGGTGCTGATAACCTTTTAACTTGTGGATCAGTATTTGATAGCGATACATCCTGGTGCACTTCAATAATGCTCCAGTCTGTATCCATAACGTTACTATTATCTGGCATTCCAACTTTGTTTTTTCTATGTTCACTGTATTATATATTATCTCCTTATTCTATTTTTAAATACCTATTTAGCTATGTACTTGTATGATCTTGTACGATCTTGTACGATCTTTTATATACTGTTATAGTGTTGTAGTTATCTAGTCTGTATAACCTAATCCTATCTGTCTCTCCACTCCTTATCTTCACATCATTCATATATAAACAAATGCACATCCACAACAGTATTGTGCATTCCTTCAGTTTAAGGGACACAACACACTACATTCCACTGCGATGCCCCCGCCATTCCATTCTGTACGCCAATCGCTTTCGCAATCGCTTTCTGTGTCGCTGTGTCTCTGATATTACCCGGACATATTCCAGAAGAACTGTTTCTTCATATAAGCAATATTTTTTTCACGGTTTTTTTCAAGATTGAGTTTCAAAGTGCTCTCTGAAAAACTTGGGAAAATTGGAAATTTTGGAAAACTATACAATAAGAAAAGGGAACAACAGAGGAGAATACGAGAATACGTAATCCTGGAACCTTAGGTATTCAATATACAAAAGTTTGTTGTTTGTTCGTTAGCCATACAATTCCATATTTTATAGTTTTAATTTTCTGCAGGACAAAACGATAGATACTATACACCAACACAATGATACTTCTTTTGAAAAACACCAGTTCCATCCCAATGAGAACAATCAAGTTTACTCCAACCATACGAACAATAGCATACTTAAACACTGGTTCACGTGTTCGTGGTATGAAAAGAGACCCTGCGACATATATGAGGAATCCAGTTGGCTTAGACTACACTACACTCAAGAATGATACCGCAAATTTCGATAAGATTCGTGTAAGTTTGAATTTGAATGAGTATGGTATTAAGTTGTCTAACGATGTAATTCAACAATGTTTGACTCATAAATCTTTTGCCCATGGTAAATTGCCTTATAACGAAAAATTGTACCTATTGGGATCACAATTCCTAAAGGTTCGTGCCTCGGTCTATTCATTAAGTAACAGCACTACTGTCAAAGATAAGCAACAATTCCTTGTCAATGGCATGGACTTCAACAATCTAGGTAACGAAATTAGTAAACAAGTCATTTCAAAGGCAACTACAAGTAATTTGATCAAAGCAATGGATATTAGCAATTTTGTGTTCTGGAAAATGAGAGATCCTACGAAGAGTATCACATTCAATGGTGAAGAAACTATATATTCAACTGTTTTGAACTCGTTTATTGGTGCTGTTCTAATAACTAATGGTAAGGATAAGGCAACTGCTTTTGTTGACAAATTTTTATTGAATAAGAATAACAAAAACTCTCTATTAAGTAGTATCTAATCAATTAGTACCGTTTATCAACGTGTATACACCTACATATATACATATATACACTCTGTAAATAAATAAGCAAATACACAAATACATATACACATGTCAAGGTTTCTGAAGTTTCTTTTGTGTTATTACAATGTATACTTTCACCACTTTTTATTGATGTTGTTTTATATAAATACTGTCCATCTATATCCATTAATATATAATTATACATATTTTCGAGACTTGCAATTTTGCAACTCAAAACTCACGACTTCAATACTCGAAATCCCATACCATTATTATTCCCAAAATTTTTCATCTTTTCAGAGAACCTATCAGATAACTGTTGTTCTTCCTTTTGTAAATTCAAACTTTTTCTAGCTTCAAATTTAAATCTCTCTTCGGTATCACGATTAGCCTCGTTCTCTTTTACCTGTCGTATTTCTGCTAATAAATTATTATTGCTTTCGGTTCTCTCTGCATCAGATTTAGACCCTAAACGTGGTTCATCCCTTATATCCTTATTTGATAATAGTTCAGAAGAGTGCGTATGTGTCCTTTCAGTTGCCAATGGTGTATTGTTGCTTTGTGATCTAGTTGATTTATTAGAATCCATCATTGAAAAGATTAATCCACGGTTCTGACCAGGATACTTAGAGGTAGTGCTATTATTACTGCCTAGCGAACTGGTACTTTTGTTCATTTTATTTAACTTGATGGCTAATTTTAATGGTTTTACAGGTGAATCCTCTTCTTCCTCCTCTTCTCCCTCTTCTTTTCTTACTTCCACTTCTTTTATCTCTTTCCTCTTGTCTTGTTCTTTCTGCTCTACTTTCTCAATATTAGAATTTTTTAAATCCATTTGTATTTGCAAATCCTCTCCTTTGAGAGGAGTACTCGTATTTAAATTACTATTATCATAGTATGCATTCGTACTAGAGCTAGTATTTATATTATGATCAGGTTTGATCTTTGTCACTTTAACCAAATTACAAATAGAAAATGATATATCTGCAATGGCGGCATGAATAGTCATCTTTGGTAAAAGATTCTTATACATGGAATAGTATCTTATACTCGTTATAGCATGTGATAATGAAGCCTTTAGCAAAATAATCTCTTCCTTGAAATTTGGTAAGTCAGCCAAGGCTAATATTTCGGATATTATCTTGGATATCTGGAAAATTATCTTGAATAAATCAAAATCCATGGATTTGTCATCAGTCATACATTCCATGAACAAATCCTGATCTTTGAGTAATTCAGCATTATGGTGGTTCTCCTTCTGCAACTCTACGTAGAAATAATTGGCAGTCTGGTGATATCTGTTGATTAAACTGATTGGAATATACCCATCCTTGTCTAAAAACTCACTAACATTTCTTAAATCAAAATTTTTTTGGCCAAAGCTGGCAAGTTCGCTGAACTCTAAATTTTTATCCTTCTGCTGATGCTCAGGATTGTTCATTTTTTTCTTCAAATTGTCTAATTCTAATTTAAGTTGTTCGTTTTCCTGTTGGAGATCGCTCATTTGTAAAGATACTGGTCCTAAGATACCATTGTTTGTGGATTGAATATGATTTTTTTCCATATCATCCTCATAACTTTTAATCTCAATTGATTGAGAATCATTTCCAGTTGGTGTCTTGGTCGTTTCCTCTAATTCTTCATCCGATGACCAGTCAATAGATGCCTTCATTGGTATAACCGTTGAAGCTTGGATTGTATCAGGAACTTCAGCATCTTTAGGCGAGTCTTTTTCGATTGATGTCTCCAATTCAGGAACTTTGTTATCTTGTGATAAATGTTTTTCCATTGATGTGTTTGATATAGGAGCTTTGTCGTCTTGAGATAAATGTTTTTCTATTAAAGAGTTTAATTCAGAACTCTTGTCATCTTTAGTTGGGTTCTTTAATTCAGGACTGTCATCATATCTTGATAAACTTTTTTCAATTGAATCTTTCAAATCAGGAGTTTTTACAATTGAATTTTGCAAACTAGGACTCATCTCTTCCCTTATTGCGGTCTCTTCAATTTGATCTTTCAAACCAGGAAGCATATTTCCTTCAACGGTCTTGTTATTCAAATTCAAGTTCATTATAGTTGTGCTTCTCCTCATATGGCTTTGGTTCTTCCTTTTATTGTAGCCTCTTCTTTCAATCTCGAATATGATGTCATATAGCAACTCATCAAATCTGTGTTCTGTTAAAGTTGATAATTTTTTCCTTGCATGATTTCTCTTAACGTAGAAAGTATCTTTTGGCAACAAAAAATCTTTCCCATCATTGTTATCAATATCAGCAATATCACATTCATTGATACGTCTCTCTAATTCATCGTGTACATCGATGCTTAATTCATAGAATTGTGCTAAGGAAAGGTTTGATAATTTAGATCTGGCCTTTTCTGACCTCTTTGAATTAGAAGTTGGCTTAGGTTTCTTGCCTGTAATTTTCAAAAAGTTCATTATTTTATTATAATGTTTATAAATATCATTATGATGGTCTGGTGTAGGTACTGTCATCTTCCCTTTATTTTATGTCGTATTTTATATTATGTTTTCCTTTTAGTCTTATTATATGTTTGTACTTGTGATTTGAGTATCTTTCTTTTATAACTCTTGCTTATCGATGACAATAGTAAAAGTTTTTTTCTTATGTGTACTTTGGTGTGATTATATTACAATAAAAATATATTAACTGAGAAGAGAGTTATATATAATTATTTTTATCTCTTGAATGGGAGTTTTTTTATTATTTATTGTTGCTGAAAGTTTGGTATAGTCCTTTCCAAACGGTTTGGATGGTTGGAAATCCACAAATTAACGATCTTTGACGCGTCGCGCGGCTCGTCGCGTAAAATTTTTATTAATAGGAACTTGTAACTGAATAAATCAACAAGGATTACTTATGAGCTAGCAAATAAGGTGAGGCTGTAGTTAGTAAAGGATGTATAAAGAGTTAGTTTAAGCAGTATATCCAGTAGAGTTCATATTTAATTTATAATTTTGCATTTTTAATTGATTAAGACCAGCTATATTGGTAAAAC
>JAJLYB010000143.1:12212-28938 GCA_030674245.1 Jamesozyma piceae
AAAGTATAAAAGGATGAATAATGTTCAAGAAGATAACAAAGTTATTCATCAATATACTTATATATCTTATATAAAATTTATAAGAAACCAGAAGAATTAATAATTATTCAGTATACATAAATATTCAGAATAATAACCATTCATAGAAGTATTACATTAGAATATACTAATGTCGGATCTAAAAAATACCAATCATTACAATTCGATTAAACGCGAATTGATTCTTGATTGTTTACAAAAGTACTAAAAGAATTAAATGTTTTGTAGGTTTTTCACAAGTTTACTAAAGTAATTTTCAAAAATATTATTTTTAATTTGCTATCTTATTATTTTATTTTATTGTAGCTACATTTAAAAAGATATATAAACAAAATAGAGAAGTATATAAATATATAAATATGCGAGCAAATTTACCTTAAAAAGCCTTTCTTCTTTGGCTGAACCGGAGAAGATTGTATTTGACTTGATAAAGACATCTCTAATTGATGCTTCTTCTCTTCTAGGGCCTTTAATTGCTTTGCTAGTTTATCCTTCATTTCTTTATGTCTTGCAAACAAATCTGTTTCGGATTTTTGTAATTTTTTTTCCTTCTCAGAGACCTTTTGTTGAAATACATTTTTCATTTCTGATTCCAATTTGGCTAGCTTAGCTTCGTGTAATTTTTTTTCCTCTTCTTGCCTTGTATTTGGATCAAATTCCTTGAATACATTATTATCTTGTTTGATACCCAAGTTGATTAATTTATTTGATCTATAGTTCTCATATAGGACATTATTAGTTCTCTCACGTAATTCCTCGAGATATTGTTTGACTAACAAATCGCGTAATAGCATGAAGTCTGAGTCCTTTGAGTTTTCAACTTCAATTATACCCCATGGATACTCACGAGCTCTAATCAATTTATTTGGATCATTTGGATCCTTGATGAATTCATTTGAACCAACAACAGCGTATGGTAACGTTTCAAATAACTTATTTGCTTGGGTGATTGTTTCATTATCATCTAATTTATAGATTGGTGGCTTAAAGATGTTAATATTATTCTCGGTAAATTGTTTCATGATTCTTTTCTTGAAAGAGGTAATTTCTTCATCTGTTAAAATATCGGATTTTGAAATGATTGGAATCAAATTACATTTTTCATGAATCACAGAACAAAATTCTAGATCTAATGGGTTTAGGAAATGACCTGTTGGCTCAATGAAATAGAGACAGGCATGAATTCTATTATCTTCCTCGTATAATGATCTGTTGATTTTATTTTCAGAATCTAAGTATTGGTCAAATCTTGAGTTAATTTCGTTAATGATTGGTGTCCAAGAATTTGTATTATCAATAGCATCACCAAAACCTGGCGCATCAACTATAGTTAATTTCAATTTAACACCATTTTCCTCAATGACTTTTGTTGTAGTTTCAATTTTAACGCGTGATTTAATGTCATTACTATTTTCGTTTTCGTTATTATTCTCATTATGTTCTTCATCTGCTTCGTGTATTAGTGGGCTAGTATTATTTTGCAAATCACCACTGCTATTTTCAAAATTTTGATTAAATAGGGAATTAATCAAGGTAGTCTTACCTAGACCAGAGTGTCCGACACATAAAAGGTTCAAAGTAAAACCCTTACGAATTGATCTTCTATGCCATTGTTTTGGTAGATTAGCGAATCCGACGTAGTTAGTGATTTGACGATGAATAATTTTAATGTTTGGTTGATCAGGTAGTACCTGAGAAGTTGCCAATGTATTTTCATTAAGATTCAAACCTTGGATATTGTTTTCAATAGAAATACCGTTGGTTGTTAATTCAGTATGTTTCTCAGTGCGATTTTCATTCTTGACTATTGGATCATTATCCGTTGCTTCGCTCTTTACATTTTTGGAAGCTGAGTTTAAGGATTGGCTATCTTGTTGAATATTGAAATTATTTGGTGGGAATGGCACACCGTTAGACATATTGCTATAATTATGTTCTTCCTGGCTTTCTTTCTTGACCGTAATATTTTCGTGTGTACTCATCTTTTTCTGTTCTTTATAGGGACTCCACGTAACTCAATATAAACTAGAATGTAAATATACAATTGTGCAAAGGCCAAGGATTATTCAATTCTAAATTGAAAACCGTAAGCTGTATATTTACAAAAATATGTATAATCAATATATGATATTTAATAATTTATAAATTACAAACTATACATACACACACACAACAGAAAAGATTACAAAATCAAAATGAAAGTGAAAATCAAAACCTATTTCTCGGTTCTCGGTTTCTCGGTATTTTTTTTTTCAAACCAATGCACCTCTCGGATCGGGGAACAGAACCCAATAATTGTTTCACCTCCCAAAACGGAAGCGGAAAATGAGAAATTCGTGTCATAAAATATTCGTGAAACATGATATATATGAATTCGTAAATAGCGATAAATGTAACTACCCGTATGCAGTGACACAGCCACGTTTCCAAAGAACATTCGAGAACAAAAAATAATTGGATCTCTAGCTCGGGTAACAGCATGTTACCCTCCCATATGACGTTTTTTCCCCTGTCCCCTTCGAGGATTTATAATTTTCCACTTTTCCAATTTCCAGATTTTTCCATTTTTGTGGAAATTTCTTCTAGAAAGTTCCATCGCTTAGTTAAGGTTTAGTCCATTTTCGAGAAATTACTCGATTATGCTATATTGATTGACTAACAAACTAGAACTGCTGCCAATTGAACACACCGTCAAGGAATAATAACCTCTAACCTCGGTTTCTACCGATTTCTTCACTCTGTCTTTGAAATTTTTCATATATAAACTCAATATTTCTTGTTCAATTGTTTCAATATTTCTTACTCTCTGTTTAAGTATTCTTCTTCTCTTACTTATTTTCATTTTTTATTATTGTATAACAAAATAAGTATACTCAATTATACATTAATAATTACAAATATTATGTCTAAAGCTGTCGGTATTGATTTAGGTACTACGTACTCATGTGTTGCTCACTTCGCTAATGATAGAGTTGATATCATTGCTAATGATCAAGGTAACAGAACTACTCCATCATTTGTTGCTTTCACTGATACTGAAAGATTAATTGGTGATGCTGCCAAGAACCAAGCTGCTATGAACCCAGCTAACACTGTTTTTGATGCTAAGCGTTTAATCGGTAGAAACTTCAGTGACCCAGAAGTCCAAGGTGATATGAAACATTTCCCATTCAAGTTGATTGACGTCGAAGGTAAGCCACAAATTCAAGTCGAATTCAAAGGTGAAACCAAAGACTTCACTCCAGAACAAATTTCTTCTATGGTTTTAGGTAAGATGAAGGAAACCGCCGAATCTTACTTAGGTGCTAACGTCAATGACGCTGTCGTCACTGTCCCAGCTTACTTTAACGATTCTCAAAGACAAGCTACCAAGGATGCTGGTACCATTGCTGGTTTAAACGTCTTACGTATTATTAACGAACCAACTGCTGCTGCCATTGCTTACGGTTTAGATAAGAAAGGTAAAGAAGAAAATGTCTTGATTTTTGATTTAGGTGGTGGTACTTTTGATGTTTCTTTATTATCCATCGAAGATGGTATCTTTGAAGTTAAGGCTACTGCTGGTGATACTCATTTAGGTGGTGAAGATTTCGATAACAGATTAGTCACTTTCTTCGTTCAAGAATTCAAGAGAAAGAATAAGAAGGATATCACAACTAACCAAAGAGCTCTAAGAAGATTAAGAACTGCTTGTGAAAGAGCTAAGAGAACCTTATCTTCTTCTGCTCAAACTTCTATTGAAATCGATTCCTTGTACGAAGGTATTGACTTCTACACTACTATCACAAGAGCTAGATTCGAAGAATTATGTGCTGATTTATTCAGATCCACTTTAGAACCAGTTGAAAAGGTTTTAAGAGATTCTAAGTTAGATAAGTCTCAAGTCGATGAAATCGTCTTAGTCGGTGGTTCTACCAGAATTCCAAAGGTTCAAAAATTAGTCACAGATTTCTTCAACGGTAAGGAACCAAACAGATCTATTAACCCAGATGAAGCTGTTGCTTACGGTGCTGCTGTCCAAGCCGCTATCTTAACCGGTGACACTTCATCTAAGACCCAAGATTTATTACTATTAGATGTTGCTCCATTATCTTTAGGTATTGAAACTGCTGGTGGTGTCATGACTAAATTAATTCCAAGAAATTCAACTATTCCAACAAAGAAATCCGAAATCTTCTCTACTTACGCTGACAACCAACCAGGTGTCTTAATTCAAGTCTTTGAAGGTGAAAGAGCTAGAACAAAGGATAACAACTTATTAGGTAAGTTCGAATTATCTGGTATCCCACCTGCTCCAAGAGGTGTCCCACAAATTGAAGTCACCTTTGATGTCGACTCCAATGGTATCTTAAATGTTTCTGCTGTTGAAAAGGGTACTGGTAAGTCTAACAAGATTACCATTACAAACGACAAGGGTAGATTATCCAAGGAAGATATCGAAAGAATGGTCAACGAAGCTGAAAAATTCAAGGAAGAAGACGAAAAGGAAACTGAAAGAATTGCTTCCAAGAATCAATTGGAATCTATTGCTTACTCATTAAAGAGTTCCGTTTCTGATGCTGGTGACAAGTTAGATGAAACTGACAAAGAAACTATCACCAAGAAGACTGATGAAGTCATTTCTTGGTTAGATAACAACACTACTGCTACCAAGGAAGAATTCGATGATCAATTAAAGGAATTACAAGAAATTGCTAACCCAATCATGACTAAATTATACCAACAAGGTGGTGCTCCAGATGGTATGCCAGGTGCCGCCCCAGGTGGTGCTCCACCAGCTCCAGAAGCTGAAGGCCCAACTGTTGAAGAAGTTGATTAAGCTATTTAATTTATTACATCCGCATTTCTAATAATGATAAAACGTCTGTAATTATATAAGAACGTATTATAAAAATATACATACATTTACATTTATAAACAATCTTCATAAGTCAATAAACGAAAAAAATATAAAATAAACATTCAATTCTTTTTTCCCCTAGTTCACTGTTGATACTTTGATTTCTGAACCCAGGGCAAATACGATGATTTTCAATTTTCAATTTTATTTTTATTACATTGGTAAGGGCGGTGGAGTCAAAAATAAGCTAATGATAATTAATATAGGCTATATAAATGGAATATCTTTATACGTTCATAAGGAATGACACTATTATAAAAATAGAATATTGCTTAACATAACATAATATAGAACAACCTAAGGTTATACAGGTACACAATACATACGACCAAATTGGATCAATTCAATTTCATGAACGAATACCTTCCCAAATCATACCTGCTGGGTTTCCACCTAACAATATCAACCCATTCTGGCCCACAAATGGTATACGCATACCCACCCTCTTCAGTTGAATATATCTCTTCCATCAACAAGACAAATGTATTTAATAGTTCAAACCATAGCAATAATAGGCTGGCTAGCAAGCGTAAAGAAGTACAACGACTGCCCAAATCAAAGGCCCAACCGCAACAATCAAAATTTAAACATCCCCAATTCGATAACCAAAGTATAGTGTCAAGATTTTCAGACTCATCTTCATGCTCTTCATCGGGTTTAAGTGATAGCGAGTTATCAACAGATTATTCTGATGAGTCTTTCTCGTCCGATAATGAGAATGAGAATGATGATTCTGATAGTGATAGTAGAAGTAGTCTGAGTAGCTATCTTGGCCAAAGAAGCGAATCAAATATGGAGCGAATTAGCGCAAATAAGTTATTAGAAATTTTTAGCAATAATAGCAATACCGATGATATTGAAAGCAAACAATTTGGTAACAGTTCTTTGCACACTTTAAGACTGGACCAAATTGAAGGCCAAGATAGGGATTCCGATGCTGATGCCAATGCTGATGTCGATGCTGATGCTGATGATGGCGACGACGATGATATGTTAGATTTGGATTTGAATATTGATTTGGTTCAATTTAACAAAGATTTTTTCAAGCCAGAAAATTTTCAAAGTATCGACAAGATATTTGGATTTAATTCTGAATTTATTGCCGAAGTTTGTACACCCGATAGAGAATTGTGTAATTCAAGGTTTGAATTTACCATTGATAAATTTTGTTTCTTAGGTTTACCAATTCATAACGACTCAAATGGTAAATGGAGAAAATCAAAACATAAGAAAAGCAGATCAAGAAAATCAAATAGTACAAGTCGTGCCAAAAGGAAACGTTCTTTAACGTCATCGTCTGTTCAATCAGGAGTTTCAAAAAATAGAGATAGAGATTGTGAGAGTATAGGTAAAAAATTGAGCAGAGGTATAGAAGGCTTAACAATGTACGAAACAGATGATTATTCAGAAGATAAAGATGATTTAGATAAAAATATGAATATGTTCCATGTTTGTTTTGTATTGAATCCTCCTTTAACTGAATACAATAAAAGAGTAGATGATATGTATCAATATGTTGTAGCAAAATTGTCCCTACTATTAAGATATGTTCAATCAAAGTCAAATTTTGTTTCAAAGGAATGCAGTATTATCTTAAAAGAACGTGAAAAGGTTACGAAAAAATCCGAAACTTATAAATCATTAAAAGCACCAGAAGAAAAGGCAAAATATCTATATGAAAGAATTTTAGCAAAATCTGTACTGGCAAGATCATTAACTAAATGTATTGACCAATTGCATAAAAACGAAATTGCTTCAATTGAAATTGGTGAAGAAAAAATGATATCATTACAGATACCAATTCAAAACGAATTTCAGAATTTACCAGATTTTAAACAAAATCCCATATTACCTCATTCATATTTAACAACAATAGTCAATAAAACATTTCTAGAGAGAGATTCTGTATCTCATAGTAACTTTCAAGTTAAAACTAATCCAAACGTAGGAAATAATGTCAATAGCAATATATCCAGACATCAAAAGATAGACTCTTCATTAGCTAATTCAACAAACTTAAGTTTTCAAAATCAAAATGATGGTGATGGCGATGATATATTAAATTATGCACTGCTATTTTTGGACGACCCTGTAAACATATTAAGCACATTGGAATCAATGACAACCACAACAAAAGGATCGACTGCATCAATGAATGTATCAAATGATATCAATTCTATATTATTACGTCACATAGTCAAACAAATCCAACCAACGTCACCATTAAGCTCTTACCATTATATAATTACGGAAACTTTACAAATTGAACCAAGCACTATGACATATGACATCCTTAGATCATGCGCATTACACCTTATATATTGGAGACATGCGCGGGTAATTATCCCATTAAGCTCAAAACACTTTTATGCAGTTTCACCAATTGTATCATTAAGCAGTGTTTATACTGAAGATGAATTAAAATTCCGGGAGAAATTTCCATCTTTACCATCATTAAGTTATTTCTTGAGTAAGTTATCCGGTGGATCTAATCTACCAAAAGTGAAACATAATACCCAAGATAATAACAAGAAAGATTCAAAGAATACAGCTTCCAATAAAGATTCCTATTGGCCATGCAGCTTTAGTAATTTAATTCCTAGCAGGGAACACAAAGGTATTTATCTGGGTGCACTGAGCTGGTTAATTAGATTTGGTTATGTTTATCAGATGTTAACATTTGTATATATTAGAGTTGATATGAAGATCAAAATGGCTGTTGAAGAAGATTTAGAAAAGGAAGGCTTTAAGAAATATGGTATTGGTAAGACAGCCAGCAAGAGTAGGAAAATATTTAACAAAATGGGATTTTCCTCGTTGAATAATGGAGGTAATGATAATAGTGGTGATATTTCCAAAACTAATGAAGGAGTAACTAATGCTGAAATTTTAGGAATAGATAAATTAACAGGAGATGATAGACGGTTATCCATGGACGATGGAGACAATAGAGATAATGGCATAAATCAAAGTAATGAAGAAGATCTACATTTTGAATTTGATGATCCTGATATGCAACAAGATTATACAATAATTCTAGAACCTGAAAGGGCAACAGCTTTAGAGAAGAGATGGATTTTTAAATGTATAAGTAACAAACCACCAGAGATTCAGATTCTATTTAACAAGCTGTTAAAATATTTTAATGGAAGAATTCCGTTAGAGCTAATTGTATTAAGAGAAGGGGTTTCCAGGCATGATGCCAAGCGTCTATTCAATGCAATGGATGAGTATTTGATTCAGGTGTATCACTGGTAAGTAGTTTAAACAAAACACATGTGGCAATTCTAAAGGCATAAATTTTCAGGATAGGTTAAGTACAATATATATACATATATGTGTTTTAAATATAAAATATTCCACTATTAATCCATAAATATTGCTTTATTGCAATGCTAAATATATTTTTCTTTATTCGAGTGTGATAAAAACTTGTTCTACACATCATTTTCTGATAATCACGTAGGAGTAGTAGTTACAAAAGCTGGAATAAATATATAATTATATGGACACATAACCAGTTTTGTCCAAGTTATGGTGGTACATAAAAAAATACAATTTAATGGAAGGTAAGAACCTATTTATTATCACTTAACAATAATATAATTATACAAGAAAAATTATCGAAATTCTTAAGTATTTACCGCTTTTGAATATTCATATTGTCATTTGCCGTTCAACGTTTCGAATAAAATTATATATATTTACGTAGTAGTTTATTTTATTAACTGTCATAAGCAACAAAAAAATATTAACTACCTCGAACAGTTTCCACCTATGGTTTGCAACTCATTACGGTTATCTGCCTTTCCTAGGAATTACTCTCTGTCGATATCAGTCAACACCCAAATGGTAATCTTCGTTTTTTATTGCCGAAAATCTAACCGTGAATATCACACCGAACAGTTTTGAATTTTTCAACACTTATAGAATAAACAACGACAACGATGTCAAAAGTTAGTATAACTAACTGTTAAATTGAACTTTCCGTGGTTAAAAGTTAATAGTTTGAAATTTTTTTTAGCTTTTAAGAATATAACTCATAAATTGATCTAATAACTAGGATTAAGAGAAACAAGAAACAGAATTTCCTAAACAAATACACTTGATTGCATAAAGGGAATAATTAAGAAAGACCAATTATAGATAACAACCTTTAACCTGTACTCACAACACAAAGACATAGATATACCCAATAAACACTCGATATTATATGCATCCAAGAGAAAATATGGATGAACGTCTGATTAAGAATTCTATTCTTAGTAGTTCTTTAGATGAAAAGAGAATTTATAGATCAAGAATTCAGAAATTCAAAAAGTCACATATTCTCTATGTAATATTATTAATATCAATATCAATATTACAATTTATATCCATTGCATTTTTTACTAGAGGATTTCTCTTAACCAGGCATGTCTTAAATGATGTATCGCCGCGATTTAATGAAACGTACAAGCCATATGATCCAAAGTTTAAGAAATCAATTGTTCTAGTAGTCGATGCCCTACGATTTGATTTTGCCATACCAATCGATTCCTCATCAAGTAATCAAAATTATCATAATAACATGCCAATATTTTTTGATAAATTTTATAATGATAATGATTCTTCCTCAATCCTATTAAAATTTATAGCTGATCCTCCAACAACAACATTACAAAGATTGAAAGGTCTAACAACTGGTTCCTTACCAACTTTTATTGATGCCGGCTCAAATTTTAATGGTAAGACTATCGAAGAAGATAATTTAATTAAACAACTTTATCAAAATGATAGAAATGTGCTATTTGTTGGTGATGATACATGGGATGCTTTATTCAACCCATTTTTATCAAATGACAGCGTTCCTTATGAATCATTGAATGTCTGGGATCTAGATACAGTAGATAATGGTGTCATATCATTTTTTACTGACATTTTAGAAAACCCTAATAATAAAGACAAATTAGAATGGGATGTATTAATTGGTCATATGCTAGGTGTAGACCATGTAGGACACAAATATGGTCCAAACCATTTTACTATGAAAGAAAAGCAAACCCAGGTAAATTTATTTATTAATAAAATTATTGATTCTATGGATGATGAAACATTATTGGTAGTACTCGGAGACCATGGGATGGATCATACTGGCAACCATGGAGGTGATTCTATTGATGAATTAGAAAGTACCCTATTTTTATACAGCAAACAACCAACAGCTTTCAAAATATTAGAAGACAAATCTTTATATGACACCAAAGATAATGGGGAACATTATAGACAAGTAAACCAAGTTGATCTAGCAGCCACTTTATCATATTTGTTGGGTCTACCAATACCTTTTAATAACTTAGGTTGGCCAATTGAGGAGATATTTAATAATGAAAATGATAAAAAATTAATGACAAAATTAGTCCTTGACCAGCTAAGCTTATATCAAGAAACAATGGGTATTGATCTATACGAACAGCTGGAATATGACGAAGGTAAAATAGATAAACTTGAAAGACTATTTAATGAAGCTCAACTTCAAGGTGATTATAATATTGGGAAATTATACCAAGAACATTTTTTGGAAATATGTAAAAATCTTTGGGCTAGGTTTGATTATTTGAGTATTGTAACAGGTATAGTTCTAATGACTATTTCTGTTTTATTATTGATTTCAATTACAAAAGTGATACCATCAATTGTTATTAACCAAATGGTTCCTGAATTTGCACCATGGATAGTTATGATGTCATTAGTTTCGAATGTTTGCTTTTTTGGATTTTACTACGTTTTCCATCAACCAGCATTTATCAACAGTATTCTTTGGTGCTCATTATTCGCAACTGCAGTCGGTATCATCGTTGGATGTTGCATACCCATCTTTGATCGTTATAATATTGGATGGATCATGATTAAATTCATACAAGATATATGCTCAGATTATTGGTCAATAATTGCTATTTTAATGGTTCTGATCCATGCATTATTATTTACGTCAAATTCATTTACTATTTGGGAAGATAAAATCGTTTCATTTTTACTAATTACTTTTGGTATCTTAACACTATATGAATTTGTATTTTTACCAAAGAGACAATCAACAACATCATTATTAACAGCCACAATTAGTGAGAATGAAGGTACAACTTCAGGTGTAAGCCCTTCAACAGCAAATTCTAATTCTTTGCCATTATCAAGATTTGCAAGATTGCTAGGTGGGTACCACTCCATCGTGTTGGTCATTTGTACTAGACTAGCTTCAAATATCACAATATGTCGTGAGGAACAAGGTGACTACTGTACACCAACGTTCACAAATAGTACAAACTATTCAATATGGTGTATGGGAATATGTTTCTTGATTATATTTTTCATACCTGCATGCATTAAAGGATATTATAATTTAACTTCTTCTTATCAAGCTGCTGCACCAATCTGGATCGATATTTTCTTAAAGGGCATATTGTTTATTAATTTCATATATTGGAGTTTAACAACAGCAGAAAATACTGTAAGCGATTTAAAATATGACTTTACTATTCTTAAATTTACCATTGCAAGGATAATTGCTGGATTTTCATTAATTGCATCAAATGTTGGCTGGCTAATGGGCCCGCTTTGTATAAAATTAAATGTTTACAATACTGATGTTAAATCTCACCAAGCTACAATTTTAGGCTACCAGAATATTTATGGATCAGAGTTTTTCCTGTTAGTAATCAATTTACTAATGAGTATAATACTATTCAACAAACCATTAGCTCAAATATCCATATTTTTAATGTGTAATCAATTATTATCAATTCTTGAAATAATTGATCTATTAAAATTAAAAGAAAACATTATTGGCCCGATTGCATTGGGTCTATTATCATATCAACAATTTTTCAGTACCGGACATCAAGCTACAATACCATCTGTTCAGTGGGATATTGGTTTTATCTTAACCGAGAATATCACATTTCCATTTACTCATATTGCTATTGTTCTAAACACATTTGGACCACATATCCTTGTCGCATTATCGGTTGCTTTGTTGACATTATGGAACCAACCACCCGATGTGTTAAAACCACAGACTATATTAGGTAGAATAGTTTCAAATTGTGGTGTATTGTTAACATATCACAGTATATTATGTGTAAGTTCTTTTGTTTGGGTAACCCATTTCCGTAGACATTTAATGGTTTGGAAAATATTTTGTCCAAGGTTTATATTTGCTGCATTAACTTTAATTGTTACACAGCTAGTAGTGACTTTTGGAACCATTGCATTTGCCAGTGGTAGACTAATCCAGCATATCAACGATATTTTTTGGAGGTAACTGTAAGTATAAATTTATATAATTTCATATACTCTTTATTTTAAAAAACAAGATATATACTAATAATATAGAACAAGTCTAATTTATGTTGCTCGCTATAAAGTTACACAAATAGTAAATAAATTAGAAAAAGACATTATCCAAATCACCAAAATCGTCATCAAAACCATTATTAAAAGGTTCATTAACATCATCGTTATTATATTCTGTAAAAATGTCTTCTAAAAGATTTTGCTGTTGGTTTGGATCAGTGGTTGTCACATCGTTCGTATCTGGCATTGTGTTACTAGCACCAGCATTAGTAGTGTTTTGTAAATCTGTTGATATATCCAACTTTACATCCTTAATTATACTTTGCTTGTTTAGGTTTGCACTCAATTGTATTGGCTGTTGTTGTTGTTGTGGATTTTCTGGATGTGGCGATTGATGTTGCTGCGGCGGTAAGTTTACCAATGATATACTTGGTTCCATATCTGGCGGCAGTTGCGATGCAGCTGTTTGCATCGGTATTGGAACTGGAACTGGAGCTGGAATTGGTTGTGATGGCTGTTGAGTTTGTTCACCCTGTCGTATCTCTTCCTCATTGTTATCACTTTGTTGTAATTGTAAGTTTAATTGTTCTTTTTCTCTTTCTTTTTGTTCTTGCTCCCGTTGTTGTTTCTCTAAATCTTCTAATCTTTTCTTTTCCAATATTTTTTCTTCTAGTTCTTTTCTCTCTTGTTCTTGTTGTTCCTTAATTTTTGCATTCTTTTCGATTTCATGTTGTTCCTGCTGCTGCTTAATCTCTAATTGCTTCTTTTCTTTTGATATATTATTATGGAAATCATCCCAATAATCTTTTGGGGCTTCTCTTTTATCGGTCTTCAAATGAATAAATTTATCTTTATGCATGAGAATATTACTATCTTGTAACCTCAATTGGTATTTATCTAGATGCTTGTTTAATATCGAATTAACAGAATCTACAGAGCTGAATAATATTGGCTGATCATTTTCTTTATCGATCAAATCGTTTAAGAAAGTATTATTGTTATCATTATTATCGATATGTTGTTTTAAATCCAAGGCGGTTTTCCTTAAGGAATTCAAATTCTTCAACTCCAGATCTAACTTTAACTTTAAATCATTTATGGCATTCTTACCTGAAGAAGAAGAATGATGATAAATTTTTGGTGGTTTAATCATTGAAATTGGAATTGGTTGGTTTGTTAGGATATTCAAATAATCTGAGGAGTTAATAAAATTCTTTAATAAATTCGACCTGAAGGATATCGTGTCACTTTCATCATGGATAACCGAACTTACTTGCTCTGGTTTTAAACGGTTAGCCTCTAACTGTTTATTAGTCTGCAATTGTTGCTGTTGTTTTTGTTGTTGTAAATGCTGAGATTGCCTTGCCGATTTTGAGTGATACGTACGTTTCTTTTTTATGACTGCCATTTTTCTCTTTCTTTCAAACAAACAGTATTATTATGCAATATATTCCAAAATTCTATGTTGAGATAAATTTATTTCTAACCTAAATTATCTTTTCTTCTCAAAAATTCCTTCAATATAGTGAGACTTATTTCATGTTATTTCATGTTATTTCATGTTATTTCATGTTATTTTGGTCTGTTTTGTTTTTATTTGATTATTTTGAAGTTTTATTTTTCATGTTCTTAAAAAGTTGATGAGCGTTGGACCCTAATGTACCGTAGTGCATGAAGAAAAAAACATCGTTACACCACAATAAAAATACACAGGGGTTTAAAAGACCTATATGTTAATGTAAAGATATAATCATTAATTACCAAAGTCAATGGCACTATTAATTGTATTAAATATGTATATGTAATTTTGTATTGATACTATCATTTGAAATATGTTTATTTTGAATATTTTTATTAATTACTTATATTATTATACAAGGATTTCTGGATACTTTGAAGAAACGCCAACGGGTTCTGCTATTATACTGTCAACAGGTTTACCGCAATAACTTTTTTCTTCTTCCTCTTCCTCGTCATCGTCTTCAAAACATTCCTCTAGTAATGTACACATTAAATAATCTTTAATGGCAGCAACTAAATTATATGTATCTTCAAATAATTCGTTCTCATCATCTTCCTTTTCTACTTCTTCTTCAGTCTTGCCGTTACTTCTTTGAACAGTGCTATATGTGTGACCAACCATATTCAATGTACTATTATTACCGTGATTGTAGTTATAAGTATACATTGGTTGCATACCGTTGACATATCCATTTTGTTGTTGGATTGGTGGTGGTGCTATACCACAGTTATTATTATTATAGACATTATTTTGATATGGCTGTATATTCATAACAACATTTTGATTTTGGTTTTGGTTTTGGCTTTGATTTATGTAATTTGGTGTCAATATCGGTATTCTCTTGATTGGTGGTAGCATAGTTGCATTATTTCTATTGACGTTGATATTTATTGGTGAATTAGAATTCGAGTTTGTGTTAGAGTTTGCTGAGCCCAATGGTGTTCTGATTGGTGGTTCATTGATTGGTGGTAGTTGATGCATTTGTTGTTGGTGAGAAATCACTGGGTATCTATCCAATACTACATGAGGATGAGATTGAGCATATTGTTGCTGTTGTTGTTGTTGTTGTGCATAAGAATATGTTGATGTCATCATATTTTGTGAAAGATGTGAAAAGAATACTGCAGCTGAGGCAGTTGTTTGTCTTGGTAAATTATCTATAATTGCGCAAGGTGATGAACTTGTTGTTGAAGAATCCATACTATTACATGGTTGACCTTGGAATTGGGCTTGTGATTGAGTTTGTGATTGAGATTGAGCTTGTCCGCCTATAGATGAGGGAGATGAGGAAGTAGATAATAACGGTACTAGAGTTTGTAACCTTGAACCTAGCTGGGAAGAATAAACCGGTTCATACTTTAACATATCGTCTGTGACAAACTGATGGAAGCCATTGCCGTTCCCTAGGTCTTGCTGTTGTTGTTGTTGTTGATCTAGGACACCAGTATAAGCCGATTTATTCTTGTTTTTGGATCTTCTACTGAATTCATTTTGTAATTGTAATTGTGCTTGCATTTTCTCTTGCTCATGTTCTGGGAGGTTCAGATCAGTATGTTTGTCAATTCTCTTTGTACGGAATTTTGGACCTCTCTTACGTTTGATACTGCCTGGTTCCAAATGAATTTTTAGGTGCTTTTTCAAATCCTGTGGTCTTTTGAATTTCTTATTACAAGTTGAGCAACTGAATGGTTTCAAAGGAATATGGACTCTAAGATGAGAAGTAATATGATCTCTCTTTTCTGTCTTTGTCTTACAGTTTTCCCAATGACAGTTCAGTTGTAAATTTTTCTGTGATTTTCTTCCGATATGATCTTGACACAAGTGATGGTATAGAAGTTCTGGTTGGTTGAAAGGATGATTACAGTTATCCCATTTACAGTGAAGGATATCAATACCATCCTTTTGGGAAGCTGGGCTTTCACCTCCTTTATCTTCTACTAATAAAGCTTGTTCTTGATGGTGGTTGTCCTTCACTTCTGACATTGATAAGTGTAAGGATTCCTCAGTAGAAGTGTTTTCACTTACAGTAGAAGAAGGAGTACTTACCATGTTCTCTATAGTTGGGGACTTGTTTCTTGAATAAGCAGATAGAGAAGATTCATTAAAACTTCTGTCATTGTCATCGTCACCGTCACTTTTCTCGCTTCTGTTGCTTTTGACCGAGTTTGTCCTAGAAGCTCTGCCAGAGACGGGGCTTGGAATGTTTGAAATCATAGGAACAACGTCTTTGCTAATTTCCATCTTATGATTGTATTCATACGAGGAGGAATTGTCGTTATTCAACAGGTCGTATAGCGAGACGCTATTTTGTTTCAAATGCTTATTATTTTGTTCACTAACTTTACTCATTGTAAAAATATAGTAGCGGAGTAGTGGTAGTAGTAGTAGTGGTGGTTGGAACTAACAACGAAGGGGAAAAGTTTTTCTACTTGGAATAAATAGAAAAATAGGCCAAATAAATATGTACCGGCTTGCTTATTTTATAAGTTTACCGAATAAACAAGGCTTATTCTAGGTGTGTTTAGTTTTGCAGTATGTTGCTCTTTTGAGGTCGTGGGTTTCGCAAAGAATAGTTTACTTTTGTTGTTTTTCTTATATACCAAATCAAAGGAAACCAAAGTAAAGCAACTGCGATCCCATGCTATTTTCCTCGAGACCTAAAATTTTCGCTTATGTAAAACCTCGTGGTTTCTTTCCTTTTTCCTTGCTTTTTCCGGTTTTCCTTCTAAAAATGGCAGCAAACTAAAATCTCTTCCAGAAGATCCAGAGTGTCCGTTTTCGGTGCGGTCCGTCCGTCAATGTCTGTGAATACGGTCTGTGTTTGGCCGGACCCATCTCTCTCTGCACTGTTCCCATTCCCACCTTGTCTCATTCTGTCCAGTCTCGTCCAATCTCGTCCAGTCTCGTCCCCTCCCGCCGCTGCCCCCCCTTCC
>JAJLYB010000144.1:0-27489 GCA_030674245.1 Jamesozyma piceae
TTGATTCTTAATTAATTTATTTATTTATTTATTTTACATAATTATTATTTTATAATAAACCGAACTTTTATACAAAGATTACAAGTAGTAAAAGATATTTACTTCCTCTTCTAACCTAAACTTACCTCGACATACACTAATCAATAATGATGTCTTCAACTAAGAATCAATCTTCTATCAGTGCGTATGCCTCTGAACGGACTTAGTTATTTCGATAGCTCTTTTCATCTACTATTCGAATATGATTAATTGATTATAATACGATTAATTTTTATGATTTTTAAAATGCGTTTTGGCGCTAGCAATCTTGCATTTCCTGGTTTCGGGAGAGCTAGTCCTCGGCTCGAGCAAAAAAAGATCTGGAAATTTTCGAAACAGAATTGCTAATGTATTGCCTATGTGTACATATAGATGTTAGAATAGTTTTGTGTCCCAACAAATAGACCTTTGTTGTGTTTAGGGAGGATATACTCGTATTATGTAGACTTAATAATACGTTTACCTTGTAGTTCGTTAGTACTCACATACTGATTCAGAGATGATGCACTGTTTAGTAGATGTCTAGTTTGGGAAAGGTTCAGGATGAACACATCAATTAAATCTACATTAGGCCAACGCACTTTGACTTATTCTCCAGCACCAACTTTCTCCGTGAAGCATAGCACATCTGGTTTATGTTGGTTAAAATTTTCTTGTGTTACAGGAAGATCAACATGACCATTCTGTAAACGTTTTTGAAAGTAATCCAAGAATTTACTGTGAAAAGTCACGCTATTCTAGTGCTAATTTTCGGTAATTTTAATCTGAAATTTTCTGGAATAACTTCGAGCACTGGAAATAGACCTTACCAAGCATGTGGTAACATTTGATCTCCGTGGTGCTTAGAATAATAACCCTTTCGGGGAACCGGTACTATATCATCAGTTTTGAAACTAATTGGTGGATGTTTTTGTGCTATTGTAATGCTTGATCTGCCTGGGAAGCAGGTATACGTTTCCGAATTAACATTAGCATGCCCTCTTGGGTGAGCACAAATTGAGCAACTAACCTTTTGTCGTCATTCGTGAGGTGTTAAAGTAACTTACGAAACTTAGCTAATTTTTTTAAATTAGGCATCGTTGGATGGTAGCCTTGGTGAGCATAGAATGGGGCAGTGTTAATACTAGCTTGATACGAATTATTATATGCAAATTTAACTAGTGGTAACATGTGTATTCAAGCAAACGAGTTACAGTTACAGTTATAAGGAACTATTTTCATCAGAGTTCTATCCAAATGTACCATTTAACCAGCGATGGAAGGTTTATAAGACAATGTAGATTTCAAATATATCTGCATTTATTCCGTTATTCTTTGCCAAACTTTCCTGGTGGAAATTAGATCTTCGTCACTGGTAATAACCATGAGAAAATTGTGCTAGTTAATAACATCATTAAGTAATAATTCTGCAAATGTCAAAGTATCTGCTTTTTTCATAATTGGGATGAAATGTACCATTTTCGTTAACCTATCAATAACAACCATGCTGATATCTTTTCCGTTCGAGGTAGGAACAGATATGCGCTTGAATCAACATTGGCTTCATCTCTGGTTAGGTATATGTAGTGGGTGAAAAGTACCGGGAGGTAGTAAAACAGGATGCTTATTTTTTTGACAGGAGTCACAAGAGACAACGTAGTCACGAATTTATTATTCCATTTTAGTCCAATAGTACTTATGTATGAATAATTGGAACGTGCGATGAGCACCTGGATTACCAGTCATAGCAATGTCGTGATGTAATTTAAACAGCTTCTATCTACTAGAACCTTGCGTGGTACAAAGTTTATTCGTATAATGAGGTTATCATTTAAGGCAACAGTTGATTCTGGGTTTAATATACTTCCATTTGAGTTATAATAAATGGTTGAGACTCCTTTAGAAAATTATCAAAGAGTCAATTATTTAACACGTACTATTCTGTCATTTAATAAAGATTTGTTATTGATTACTGTTTATTAAATTTATTAGGGTAGCTTTTTATGTTGTTATTGAATGTAAAAACACTTTATCACACATAATATATGATTTAGAAGTCTCCGGAACGGCAAACACGGCAAACACAAGGAAACGTTACAATTATCAGGTAGACATTTATTTATGCTAGGAATAACGAATTAACTTTTTTACGAAAATATTAATGAGATACAAACACCCAACATAAGGCAACGATGATATTACAATAATTGAAAAAACCCTACATTATAATTTGCGACAGCATAGATTTCCACCAGAGTTTTGACTTAAAAAAATTGATCATGTTATCACAATATAATTTAACAGAATAAATTTCAAAAAGAGTAATATAACTAAAGACAATGTGTAAAATAAACAACCCTAAATAGAGAACGATTTAACACAAACAAATATAGACACTTTACAAAACCATAATTATAACCTTCGAAAAATATATAGTCTTCTTTACACAGTTAATTAGAAACCAGAAGAATGTATATCTACTAGTGTATTGCATTAAGATTACATGCTGTTAGACCAAAATAATGCCAACTAATTAGTATGAAAATAAATGACACTCGTCAAGCATAGTACAGTAGAAAACATAAATAATTCTTAATATATTAAACATGTAGAAATCATGCAAGTAAAAAAAAATTACATGATGTATTTTATTTATTATTTGACCTTCTTTAGATCCAATAGGTAGGCATTTGTTACTTTTAAATATGGCGAAACAGATTCCTAATTACTCTGTAAAGATTTATTTGAAGATGGTAATACTGATATCAATATAAATGTATTATATGATATATAGCGCCTTTTTCCTTCGTATTTCCCATTTTCTCTAAAAGACAGATGTACTATGTAATTGGTTCCACTTTAAATTAAAACAACAAAGCCACTATTATGCCTCCCTTGCAAATATACTATAATAATTAGTAGTTAGAACGGTATTTTGTAAACAATTATATCTAAGTTAGTTAAATGGTTACCAATATCCCCCACCAAAATTGAGGGGTACAGTTTCGTTTACTGTAGAATCCCAATCTTCTGTCCTATGTGAAATAAAAATTCAAATTATTTTTATGCAATTAATACGGTTATAGTGTTTTAAAATATTTTAACGCATCCCTTGCCAGCCTAATCTACCTATGATTTATTGGTCTCTTTTCTTTGCTTACGCTCGTTTATTCCGTAGTTAGTGTATTAACGATCGTTTAAATAATTTTTAAACTTCGGAAAGTTAAAAGCTTCACAAACCTCAGACAATAACGAATTATTCAAATAAATAATTAAAAATACGGCATATTTCAGAAATAAAGAGGAACGAGATATAGACCTCATCATCAATTGGATGCACGTATTAAATGGGAAACTCCACTAGTTAAGTAACTTAACTGTCATATCTTATTTATTTGGTACACAACATTATGTGATAGTATCACATCATAATGTTGATTAGTTAATGAATATACTAGGAAATTAAAGTGGCGTAACCATAAGTCTAAACGAATCATTCTGATTTAATCTACCAGCCACTGAATACCGAGGATAAGGTTGTATCCTATCTTATTGTGGACTAGTTAATAGCACAATGAACTCGAAATATAGATAAAATATAAAAGTGACAAATATAAAAGTAACGTGCAAACGGAAAGTTTTAGTTATTCTAAATTTTCATTGTTAATTTATAAAGATCCTTCTATTAAATAACCAATAATCAAACATTTAATAAATAAATAATCCAAATATGGCCCTAAGATCTTTATCACAATTTGAAAAAAAAATACTAACCCAGTCAATAGATAGCCAACGAAATGGTGTTACATTTTCCGCCAAATATTCAACGGCATACGAAGAATGGGGTGACGATGCTACATTATCTACTTTCAAGGATTCAAGATTAACCTTAGAAATCCTAACTAATGCCTTACAAAATTTAATCTTAAAAAATATAGAACTTGCTGTTACAATAAACGAAAATATAGAATTCGAAGTATTGAAAACCATAAAAACAGACGATATTATTACTACAATTCAATTTAAAAGTATAAAAGATGAATTTATTAATTGCCATGGTGGTGCCCCACCATATTTATTGCGTCACATTTTTAATAACGATAAATTTTTGCCAGGTTCCAATAAAACATTATGGAGTCTCTACGTCGTCGATGAAACATTAATTGTATTTCATGGGCATGATACACTATTTGATATATTTTCTGCCGCTAATTTTCATAAATTATTATTAAATGAAATTAATGATATTGTTACACAAATGCAAAACACAAAATCTGTTTTCAAAAAATTAGATAATCTCTTCATGATTTCTAATTTACAGAATAACCCAAAATATAAGGATGCTAAATTTTGTAAATCAATCTTTGATAACCCAAAAATACACTTACCTGCTTCAACACCAGATCTATTAAATCTACAGACACAAACATTTTTTAAATCTATTTATTTTAATACAGTTAGGAAGCCCTTTGAATTGATACCATTCTTTGGTGATAAAGACAATAATAATAAAGATGATATGTATCATTATAAAAATCTCCAAGAATTTAAAAATTTACGTGGTGTAAACACTATTGACTTCAGTTCCTCACTTTGTGGTGTTACTGTGTTTGGAAATATTCCAAAAAATAGATTTGATTATTTAGATTCACTAGTTGAACAGGAAAATATTTGCTTTAGAAGTCTAATTTGTGGTATTACGATGTTATGTTTAAAACCTATGGTTAAAATTTTTAATAACTCCATAACTTTTTCAATGCCAGTTAATTTAAGAAATTTAATCAAAAATAATTCAAAAAAGGATAACTTTGGTCTTTTTTACAAAGACGTCAGAGTTGAATGCCCGCTTTCATTAATTGATGACAAATCCTTCCTATATAACGGGTATAAAGATTCGGAAACAATTCCTCAAGACGATCCTGAATACAACGAAAAATTACTTGAATACCAATTAAAACAGATCTCTTCATTTGTAAAAGAGGAGGTATCAAATAATTTGAAAAGATTTGAGAAATTTGGATTTAATGATGATGATATTAGAAGAATGAAATTTTCTAATGAAAATTCAACTTCATCAAATAATAAAAATAATAAAGTTATCAATATATATGATACATCTGAAATTTGTTTGGGGAATAACAGAAAAAGTGGTAACGGATTCTATGACCTTAAAAATTCAAGTTTTACAAAAAGTTTATCTGGTAATGAATTTTTGTCATTATCATATACTTACTGCAAGGACGCAGGGTTGAATATTTGTATTCACTTCCCTGATGGATATAATATGGAAAGTTTTGTTGAGTGTTTTCAATCTTTCATAGAAGAATAATTCTTTTTTTCTATATATATATATATTAACTATATGACCTTCTGTGTAATGACTTAATGATAAAATATTTATATTTTTTATCTTCTCTTTGTAGCTGGTTTGGATAAATCCTTCTCAATAACATCGCCTGTAACACCAAGCTCTTCTAATTTATCTTCTTCGATACGGACTTGGTCACGTCTTTCCCACCAACGGTCTTCACACAATTCAAAAGATTTTTTCTTTAAATGCTTACCCTTTGCATCTCTATTATTTGAAATAGCCCATTCCAAAAACGCTGGACCTTCGCGAATATAGAATGCACGCAGCGATTCAAATGGTTTTGGATGTGCTAACCATGGACGTTCATCAGGAATTTCCATTTCATCACGTTCAAAATCACCCTCATCATCTTCTTCTTCTTGATCTTCATCGTCCTCTTCTGCGACTAGCTTAGAATCCTTAACATCGTCTTCACTATCTTCGTCTTCATCGTCTTCATCACCCTCGGAATCTTCCTCATCAGAATCTTGTTCGCCTAGTTTCTTTGCAGTTTCAATTTCCTTCAAATCTTCCCAATAAAGTGTAACACCATCAACCTTATTTAAATCTATACTATAAAATGAATCAATAGTATAATCCTTTTCACCAAATTCCCAAACACCACCATAAATGAATAAGGTATCATCTACAACAGTTGTTGATGCATTAAATCTTGGGTGTGGTAATTGGGTCAAGGTTATTATTTTATCTTTCATGCTGTCATTCATGTCTTTCTCCTCCTTTGCTTCTTCTAGATCTAATTTATTCAACTCTTCATCGATTTCATTATCATCCTCACCATCATTGGCTAAATTATTTTTTTGTAAAATCATGTTTAATAACTCTTGTAATTCATTTTCTTTTTCCTTTGAAACATTGTTACTGCTATTCTTGGCAATTCTTTGATTGTTGTTTTTGTTGTTTGATTTTCTTAAATTTAATGCATACCATCTATTAGTTTCAATATTGTAATTAAAGAGATCATTATAAAAGACAGAATCCAAACTTTCCTCAGTTTCTTCATAATCATAAACACCACCAAATAAAATACCTCTATTCTTATGATAAACCATTGAGCAACCAACTCTTGTCGACGGTTGAAAGCCTTGCTTTCTCCTTCTTTCCCATCTAATTGAATCTAATTCTGATTTCATCTTTAAATACCAGCAATCCGTTAAGATTTTTCCTTTTTGCAAACCCTTCTTGGCTTTGATCTTACAATACCCTCCCCATAGGATACAACCTTCATTTGTTGGTATCCAAGAATGACCTGATCTTGAATCTGGTAAAGTATGATTCTTAGGGAATTCAATTTGTTTCCATTTATAGTTTGATATATCGAAAACCCATAGATCATTGAAATAAGTGGTCGAGGTGCCTAAATCTCTAAATCCACCAAACAAGATGAAGAAATTTTTCCACGTTGTTATTCTATGGCCCGATCTTGGCGAAGGGCCATTCTTAGAATCTATCTTTGCCCATTCTTTTGTCACTGTATCTAGGATCCATGTGTCGGAGTAATGGTAAAAAGTTGATTGTTTTGGTGAGGAAAATTCACCACCGTGTAACAAGGCAATCCCCGAGGGATGAGATGCCATTGCCGCAGAAGATCTTGGCATTGGTGAGTTTTGTGAGGTTATACGTTTCCATTGATTATTATCTGGAGAGAATGTAAATAAATCGTTATGGAAATTCGTTGCTTGTGTTAATGGGTTTACTGATTCACCACCAAACATAATCAATTCCTTCTTATTATGCACTGGGTTTGCAATGATACATGGGTTTAGTCTCTTTGGACATGGCTTATCTACTGATTCAATATTAATTTTACTAAATTGTTCTTGTTCCTTCTTGAAATTCGAAAGAACTTCTTCGATATCTAGGTCATCATTATCACTATCATCGCCATTCTTATCCTGTCTTTTCTTATCCTTAGATTGCGCCTTGGCCTGATTCTTTTTGCTTTTTAATTCAGTTCTAGCTTTCTTGGCCTCTTTATCCTTCTTAGATGACTTCTTTTTGGCCATTGTGCATATGATACTACACTTTCTACTCTGTATTAACCTGTCCTCTTTTTCAGAGATGAGCTTGTTATTGTTTTTATAAACTTTAGAATTTGTCAGAAAAAGAAATTAAATGTTGGATATTTCATTTTACCCGCCCGCTCACACTCTCCAGCCAATCATATTCAAGAAACGGCCTGTCCACAGTGAAAAACACGGATCCGGGAAACTGTTGATTTTCTTATATAAAAGAACGTTTTCACTATTTAAGTGTAAAGGGAAGTGTGTTCAATGAAGCAATCAAACAGTTGATAATCAAACAGTTGATACTCAATTATTCACGAATCACATATATCATATAGTCATGTCTGCCTGGAGAAAAGCTGGTTTAACTTATTCCCAATACATATCAGTCGCTGCAAAGACATTACGTTCTGCTTTAAAACCAGAACTAAAGACTGCCAATGTATTATCTAGAGGTTTTACTGAATCAAATTTCACTGAATACGAAAAAGGTTCTCCAAAGGCTGACCCAGAACCATTAGAAAAATAAGGTGTTTCCGCACACCCTTAATTTTCAATATTCATATATGTATATCTATGCCTAAATATATTCCTCATTACATTTTTCCATTCCTATGAGCACAATTGCTATACATAAATTTTGACATAGTGGATTCAATAAATAAATAAGTAAGTAAGTTACAATGCAATTAACATTATAGTTTTATATAAATATATATTTATGTATATTTAGAATATATTCTATCAATTTTATAAAATGTCCTAATTTGTTTTGTTTAGTACCCTTTGCACTGTTTTTGTCGTGCTTTTTCGACAAATTGATATTTTCTTTTCAGCCTGACTCAATTCATAACTTCAATATACGACCAATTGACAAGTGAAAAACACAGTATACAGCTGCAACTATATACCTAGATAGTAATAATAGGGTATCATTATAATACCTATCAAATCAATAAGTTAGTTCATGATATTGGGTAAGAGCACAATATTTGGCACTGTATTTTCATTGCTCTCCCCCCTATATTAAAATTTACTTACCAGTATTAACATATAAACAATGTTTAAATTATCAATATCTCCCGTTACTAATTCGAGGTTAAAATTACAATTAATCAAAATTAATCCCAGTAACAGGTTAATTAAGAGATTAAGCTATCCAAATTTTTTTTCAAATAATAATCCAATTACAATAATAGGAACATTTGGTAGTACAAACCCATATAAGAAAAGAAATATATTGAAATTTCAAAACACATCTTTATTTTCATTAAATTCTAATAAACTACCTTTATTTGTATTAAATAAGTATGCACGTTTCAAACACAATTATTCAACCCAAGATCAGGGAAATGATAATGACGCTAAAGCTAAGCGGGATACCGGTTCGGGTTCAAGAGATATATTAAGGTTACTACTCCTGATTAAATCCGATTATAAATTATTGTTAGTAGCTTTACTGCTTTTAACAATATCATGTTCAGTAGGTATGGCAATACCAAAAATTATCGGTATGGTCCTAGATGGATTAAGAAATGCAACTTCAACAGATGGGAATGACATTAAAATTTTTGGACTACCTCTATATTATTTCCTTGGTGGTGTGTCAATATCCCTACTGGTAGGTTGTCTAGCGAATTTTGCTCGTGTTATCATATTAAGAATTTTAAGTGAACAATTGGTTGCAAGGTTAAGAGCATCGATAATTAAAAATGTTATCCACCAGGATGCTGAATTCTATGACCATTATAAAGTAGGTGATTTGATATCAAGATTGGGTTCAGACGCATACATCGTTTCAAGATCAATCACTCAAAAGATTTCTGATGGTGCTAAGGCATTGTTTGTCGGTGTTATAGGTATCGGAATGATGGTATCGTTATCCCCGCAGTTGTCAACTGTTCTCTTAGTATTTGCTCCACCTGTATTAATTGGAGCTAAGGTATTTGGTAAGCAAATCAGAAAAAATTCAACCGAACTACAAGAGGCGACTGCAAATTTAACTAAAGTATCAGAGGAGCAATTTAATGGTGTCAAGACTGTGCAAAGTTTTGTCGCCGAACAAAATGAAGTCAGGAGGTATAATAGTGCGATAAGACAAATTTTTAAAGTTGGAAAAGAATCTGCATTTATTAATGCAAAATTTTTCACTACAACAAGTATAATGGGTGATTTAAGTTTCTTGATAGTACTGAGCTATGGTTCATATCTGGTTTTACAAAACGTTTTATCTGTTGGTGACTTGACTGCCTATATGCTGTACACAGATTACACTGGCAATGCAATATTTGGTCTTTCAACTTTTTACTCAGAGTTGATGCAAGGTGCAGGGGCTGCAACGAGATTATTTGAATTAACTGATAAAGTAGCGAAAATACCGTCAACAAAAGGTAAACAAAAATTTTTACCGGCCAACCCTAGTAATGGTTGCGAAGTTGAATTTAAAAATGTTTCATTCTCTTATCCAACAAGACCAACGAACCAAATTTTCAAGAATTTAAATTTTAAAATTAAAGCAGGCTCAAATGTATGTATTGTTGGACCATCTGGCAGAGGTAAATCCACGATGGCTCTTTTGCTTCTAAATTTTTATAGTCCATCTACAGGCCAAATTATTATTGATGGTCAAGATCTAAAAGATTTAAATACAAAATCATTAAGACGAAAAATTGGCGTTGTACAGCAAGAACCAATATTGATGTCAGGGACAATAAGAGACAATATCACATATGGTTTAACACATGAGCCAACTCAGGAAGAAATTAGATCTGTAGCAAAGCAATGCTTTTGTCATAGCTTTATAACAAAATTCCCAGATACATATGATACAGTTATTGGGTCTCATGGTGCCTCCTTAAGTGGTGGGCAAAAACAGCGTATCGCTATTGCAAGAGCTTTAATTAAAAAACCAAATATTTTAATTCTTGATGAAGCTACCTCAGCATTAGATGTAGAAAGTGAAGGTGCAATTAATTATACGTTTGGTAAAATAATGAAATCAAAATCAATGACAATTATAAGTATTGCCCATAGATTAAGCACCATCAGAAGATCAGAAATTGTAATTGTTCTAGGGCATGATGGTGCTGTAGTCGAAACGGGTAAATTTAAAGAACTTTATGAAAATCCTGCAAGCGAATTATCTAAATTATTAAGCGAAAAGTCTAGTAGAAATGAACTACCATTAACCATAGAAGAATCAGAGAATGACCCCGATGATGAATCCACTGAAAATGTTGCAAGTCCAGCAGTGAATAGTTCGCTAAACCCTGCTATTGTAGACGGTGATCTTATTAAATTAGACCCAATTGATGAAAATACGATTGAAGAAGTTTTTAAAGATGTAAAAGGTGAAGGTAACCCAATTAAACTTACACCACCAGCAACACAAGACACTTGATGATTGTAATCACTATTGATAGCCATGTAAATATATAGATATATGTCGTTATAAAGGAAATTAATATTATTCTTTCTTATTAGTGTGTACGTTATATTACGCTCCCATGTTTCATAACATATAGATTTAAAACAAATATGATCTCGCGTTTTCTAAGTACCGATGAAACAAATCATTTTGTATGTCAACAAACAAAACAAATAAATAAGTTAATGTAAGATGAGTATACATAGAAGCAGTCTTTGAGCAGTTATCTATTCTATGGTTGAATAGTTTATAATTATCTATATTTAATCAAACAGCTAAATTTTGATTGTTATTTGGTCCTTTTCATTACTGAAAATTTAACTCAAACAGCAGTGTACATACAAGATGGATATAACGAAGGATGCTCCGTTCAAAACTTTAATAGTACGAATACGAGAATCATTAGACCCACTAGAAACGACATCAGAGATAAATGAACAATTACCTAATGAATTATTGTCACTGTGTGATGGATTAAATGATTTAAAATTAACACTATCGAAATTTTTAATTATTGATCCCGAAAATTTGGTAAGTGATATGAATGAAATCGCCCTTGAGAAGGATAATGTGATTGAAGTTTTAAATGATTTAAATAAAATTGAACCACTATTATCTCATTTGCTGGATTTAGTTGAGGTTACAGATGATGAGAGTCCAAATGATGATAGTGTGGTCAATTATGATTCATTGTTTGATTTGTTTGAAAATTGTAACAAGTTAACTATCTCAGTTCAATTTAAACTGAAATCAATTAAACAAATCATTGATACATTTTTAGAGTATAACGAAATTTTAGAGAGTCAAATGGAAACATTGAATGAAATTATTAAAGAAAGTATTAATCAGTTATTCGAAATTTATGAAATCAAGAATTTATCACCAATACGGCATCCACCTGCTTTTACTTTGAAACAATTGACAAATTTATTAACATCAGCAGTGTCTAAGGATGGGATTAATCAAGTTAACAACCACAACCCGAACATTGAAGAGCAACCAAAATTTCCAATATTTTCACCAATGGAAAATGATTTATCTGAAAATTTTGTTAAATTGAAGCAGAAACTGGAACCTATTGAAAAGAGTTTAATTGAAATACTTCCGAAAAGAATAGAAAGTTTTGATCGAAGAAACTTTAGGTATATCGATGATTTGGTGGCTCTATTAACTAAAAGATATGATAAAATTATGATAAATTTTAAATACTTGGACGATGAATTGCGATATTTGAAATTAGAATTGATTGATAACCGTTGGAATTCTATTTTTGCCACTCTGAATCAAGAAATTGAAACTAAACTAAATGAAATTTTAAAACTTTACCATAATTTAAAATCTGGGAAATTTCCTGCTGATATAGAGTCAAAGTTTAAACTTCAATTAGATGAAGGAACAAAAGTTATTTCAAGAACTTTTAATCTTATTTATAAAGCTCTAGAATTTTCTTTGTTGCACGCAGGCGTGGCTTCAAGAACAAACGAATTGGCTCAAAAGTGGATAGATCTTAGACCCATTACAGATAGTTATCTTTTATCTTCGCCATTTAATAATAAAATTACCAAAGATTTTCAGCAGTCCCTTTGTAGTGCCTCAACTTCCTCTGAATCAGAAAAGAAAAATATAACTGATGGAAACACTAGTTTCGATTTCCTGAAACCTCCGAAGTTTCCAATTAACCCACACTCAGAAGCAAATTTAACTGATGACGATTCTGACCAAGATGTAGGAAATGTAACTATAGAATCAATAACTAATAATTTAAGGAAATTTTCTTTGGCATCAAATTTAAATAAACAAGAAAATCCTGACTGCCTCGTTACTGAAAGAAATACCAATGGTGCAGAGAACAAAACCAACATGACCACTATATTAAAGAATATGAATAGGAGGTCAATTATCATCCCTAGTGTATCAACCACCGCTTCAAGCTTGAGTAATGATATCAGCGACACTATGAATTCCAAAGTAATTGCGGCTGGAGCTGGGACCGGAATAAACCTAGAGGATGTTATGCGTGAGGATAATGAAAATAATCCCTTCTTTGATCCTTCATCAAGATTATCACATAAGGTAAAACGAAAAAGCAAATTATTACTCAATCCTTTGGCAAAAGTACCATATGATAATACTTATAGGCACGGTAGTGAATATAGAAATCACATGCATGATAATAATAGTGATTCAGACTCCTCTAATGATGATCGTGAAAGCAGCAGATTATTTCTTGAGACTACTGTAACCAGTGATTATGATGAAGAAGAACAAAAAATCAAGCAGTTTGATATATCTAATAACAATGGTAACGAAACTTTGATAAATGCATTTAATGACCATATTAGAGATAAATATGAAGGTTTAAAGGATAATGATCTGAGTGTCTCTAAATGTTTGGTAGACATTAGACAGCTCGAATCGATTAAACACACATATTATTTTCAGCAAAAGAGTAAAATCCCAACATTGAAAGCACGGCAGCTTTCCATCTACAACAAATCCAACCCACCTTCTTCACAGACTAGTTCCCTATTTGCTACTAAAATATTTTATAACTCATATACAACATCTGAGCCAATGGAAACTCCATATATTCCACTTTCCTTATCCAAAAATCGAAAATTAAGACGTCCAACACCAATGTCTGAGCTGCTAACACCGGTTTTCAAATCATAATAAGAGCATTCAACGTGTGTACTATAATTAATACATAGACAATCATATATACATGAGCACGCATATATATTCAATACATTCATATGTTTCTTCCTTTCTTGTGTCTTTTAGAGAAGCATTCACTATGTAATTGATTTTTATTTGGTCTCTTTCTAGTGCCGGGTTACTCTAAGAGATCCTATAAGCGGTTAATACCCCAGGACGCTAAAATTTGTTATCGCTAGCACGGGGACCCCAGTAACGTAAAGACACATGCACAACCACTTGATCTACATCTCAGAAATAAATATTCTATTAATTAATGTAAAACATAACCAAGTCAGCCTATTAGACTGATTATTAGTATATCCATGAATAATAGTTTTCAAAAAGCACTTGTTCCAAAAAATATTTAAGCAATAAATTAAGTTTGATGGTAGCTAATGTAGCAATATCACTAAATCCACCAATAACTCTAAATGACACATATCCATACAAATCAACAAATAAAACATCTAAGAGACGATTATCAAAGGGATCTCAAGATAATTTAACACAATTTAAAGACCAAAAATCCACTCAAAGAAACTCTCAACTGCAAAATCCATTGTCCACACATAAAGTTTCAAGAAATATAAAATCAATTCTAAAAAAGACAACAGATTTTGTTCTTCCAACTCAAAATTTATACGATAATAATAACACACCAAATATTTCGTCACCTTCCCCTTTTCCCTATTCTATGATACTATCTAATTCACAGGATATTCCTCCTCCATCGGCTGGACCATTGACATATTCACATTCAGTTCGGGATATACTTAAATATGCAAGAACACATAACAATTCTCTATTATCACAAAGAATTTTACCCCTTTGTCAAAAACTACAGTCTAAAGGTTTATATATGCAAAAGATAACAAGAAATAAACAAAAACTTTATTTATTTCATTTAAATAATGATAATAGTATAATCACGTGGAAATTCCAAAATAAAAAGATAGAACTAGATTCAATAAGAGATATACGGATTGGAAATATGGCAAGTAACTACAGAGAAGAATATGGTATTCATGAAAATTATACAGATCTTTGGCTGACGATAATATATTCGGTTTCAAATAAACTAAAAGCACTACACGTGATTGCTAGGAATAAACTTGAATTTGATCTGTTTATTAATACCATATGTGGTTTGGTCACTTTAAGAAGACAGCTAATGGAAAGTATATCTGTTCCCGATAATGAGAGGTTTGCAAATATTCACTGGCATATGACTGTTTCTGAAAGAAAAGAAGATGAATCAAAAGACACATTAACGTTCACGGAGGTTAAACATCTGTGTAATAGGTTTCATATTTACTGCTCCACTGAACATCTCTGGAAATTATTTATTAGGGCAGATATTAACCATAATCAGTTATTAAACTTTAAAGAATTCCAAACTTTTGTCAAGTTACTAAAGGAACGCAGAGAAATAAATGCTATATGGGAGTCCATCACAGGAACCAGCCACGAAAAACTTTTTTTTGATCAATTTTATGAATTTTTAATACAAACACAAAAGGAGGATAACCTTTCACTACAAGAGGGCCAAAAATTATTCAACGATTTCAAAAGTCCTAAAGTTGAATTCATAGATAAAGATAATTTTCTTAAGTTTTTAAATTCGCAGTCTTATTTGGATGACATTGAGGATGATAAAACAGATTATACCAAACCATTAAATCATTATTTTATAGCGTCTTCGCACAATACATACCTCTTAGGGAAGCAAATTGCGGAAACGCCATCTGTTGAAGGGTACGTTCAAGTCCTTCAGCAAGGATGCAGATGCGTAGAAATTGATATTTGGGATGATGAAACTGGTCCTGTAGTTTGTCACGGTATATTAACACCTGCTATTCCGCTTGCTAATGTTATAGAAGTGATAAGAAAATACGCATTTATATCGTCTCCATTTCCATTGATTATATCCCTAGAAATTCACTGTGGTAAAGAAAACCAAGCTATTGCAAGTAACACTATTCGAAAAATCTTTGGAAATCTAATATATACGACCCATGGTGATGATATTGTGTTACCGTCTCCATTAGAATTAAGGCATAGAATTATTCTAAAAGCAAAAAAGCCAAAAGACTATGTATCAGCTAATATGGCAAATATACTTCTGTCTCCATCTTTGAATAAAGTGTCCTCATCAACGTATGACTACATCTCCTCTACTCTAAGTTCGTTAAATGATCTGGATCTTGACGAAAATTATACCAGTGAAACTAGCAGTTCTACCAAATCAGATGCAGCACAACACGATAATAATTTGATAAATCCTAAACGAATATCGACTAGTTTAATACCAATGTCAACTAGTAACCCTACAGGTATCAAACGAATTAAAAGAATAGGTGGTATTAAGAAAAGAGCAGGCGTTATTCCTGATATTTTGGAAATCTCAAGTGTCCATGGTTTAAAATTTAGAAATTTTTCTTTACCCGAGTCTAAGACAATGACACATTGTTTTTCATTGAATGAAAAGAAATTTGATTCAATGTGTAAAGACTCAATGCATATGCTTTCAATAGATAAACACAATAGGAAACACTTAATGAGAGTATACCCTCATTCCCTGAGGTATAAATCATCTAATTTTAATCCAATTAAATTTTGGAAACTCGGAGTTCAAATGGTTGCTACGAACTGGCAAACAAATGATTTAGGTCAACAGATTAATTTGGCGATGTTTCAATTAACCAATCAAAAAAATGAAATTTCACATTCAGGGTATGTTTTAAAACCAAAAAGTTTAGTTTCAACAGTTTCAAAAGTAAGGGATATCCCATTGTTGTATGATACTTTGAATAAGAGTTCAATACGTTCCCCTTTGGTCGTAAAAATCAGTATTTTATCTGCTCAATTATTACCAAACCTGCAAAAGAAAGAGACTAGAGATTGTTTCTTTGCTCCATACGTCACTTTGAAATTTATTAGTGATGATGACGCTGTTATTAAACCGGTTCATCATATCAAAAATGGCTATGAAATTTCAAATTCTGAGATAAGCACAGGAATCTGTAAAGGAAATGGTTTCAACCCTATTTGGCAAACAGAAGTTGAGATAATACTGAAAAATCTGGATCTGGCATTTATATATTTTATGGTCAAGACTACGGAGATTCCATTAGCGACGTGTTGCTTAAAATTAGAATATTTGAAGAGAGGTTATAGACATATTCCTTTATATAGTATAGAAGGCGACCAGTACATTTTCTCGACCTTATTCATTTATACAGAAATATCGGGTGGTGTATAATTATAGATTAAAAAAGTGGGTAGTTCACTCGAAGGGAAATGGTAACACCTATTTTTTACATAAATTAGAAATGTATATGTGTTTGTTAGAATTGTTGATTATAATACTTTAAAGCGATTGACTGTGAAGCTATCGCAATGATCATCTATCACGTGCAAAATATTATGAAGCTAAATTTTTTAATATTTTTTTTTTCACATCAAAATTTTTCAATACCGATGAGCTAAAAATTGCATAAATTTATTGTATATTAACCATATACCAGCTATATTTGGTATTATAGAATTTAGAAAAGCCAAAAAAGAGACATTAAATAATAGGGATTATAAATAACAGAATACAATACAATAATGGCAAAAGCTGTGAAGAAGAAATATTCAACAGCCCCAACTACAGCAAAACAAGTTGCAGCTGAGAAACATTTAAGTTCAGTGTTCAAGTTTAATACAGATCTTGGTCAACATATTTTGAAGAATCCTTTGGTGGCACAGGGTATTGTTGATAAAGCCAATATAAAGCCTTCCGATGTTGTTCTTGAAGTTGGTCCAGGTACAGGTAATTTAACTGTTAGAATTCTTGAACAAGCCAAGAGTGTCGTTGCAGTGGAAATGGATCCAAGAATGGCAGCAGAGTTGACAAAAAGAGTCCATGGTACACCAGGGGAGAAAAAGTTAGAAATCTTGTTGGGTGATTTTATGAAGACAGATTTACCATATTTTGATATATGTATTAGTAATACACCATATCAAATCTCATCCCCATTAGTGTTTAAACTAATAAATCAGCCAAGACCACCAAGAGTATCTATATTGATGTTTCAAAGAGAATTTGCGTTAAGATTACTGGCTAGACCTGGTGATTCATTATATTGTAGATTATCAGCAAATGTTCAAATGTGGGCAAACGTTACGCATATCATGAAAGTTGGTAGAAATAATTTCCGACCACCACCTCAAGTTGAATCTAGTGTAGTGAGGATTGAAATCAAGAATCCAAGACCACAAGTTGATTTCAATGAATGGGATGGGTTGCTAAGAATTGTGTTTGTTAGAAAGAATCGTACTATATCAGCTGGGTTCAAGTCATCTACAATCTTACAAATCTTGGAGAAGAACTACAAGACGTATTTGGCTATGAATAATGAAATGGTTGATGATGCAAATGGATCTATGATGGAAGTTGTTAAGGAAAAGATTGAGATGGTATTGAAGGAGACTGAATTGAATGATAAAAGAGCTGGTAAGTGTAACCAAAATGATTTTTTGAAATTATTATATGCTTTCCACCAAGTTGGTATTCATTTTTCTTAGAGTAATTATATAGTGTGGTGTATGTTTTATTAATTTTTATATTATTTTTTTGCATGTCTGATCCAGAGATTTCTTAAATCAGTGCTATCTGTTACCGTATTCTATATAAATTAAATAAATTTCTGGAATTCTAATAATACATAGAGACCATAGTGTGAGGCTATAATGGTGTTGCGATTATTTTAGAAAGTTCTAAAATGATTATGCAAATATAGGCTTGCACCACGGTTTAAATGTATAAATAGAATAAGTGTACTATAAGAACAGAAACTAGTAGAATAATATGGAAACTCTTAGAAGAAGAACTCATTTAGGAGAAAAACCTAAAGTATAGAAGGATGGATAGTGTTTAAGGAGATAATAAAGTTACTCATCAGTATAATTATATAACTTATGTCCAATTTATAAGACGGCTCTTATTTTAGGAACCGTATAAGATAAGGAAATAAAATAAAGTGATAAGGCTTTAGGATATGTTAGAGATTATCTTAATATCCATATGTAGAATAATTATTTAAATCATATAAAAAAAGGGTAACAGATAGCTATACCAAGTGTATACATAATGTGTGTGCCACATATAAATATAAATCCCGTTTAGTACAATGTCGAACCACTAAATTCAACATATTAATGTCAGATCTAAAAGATATTGTACATAGGGATTTGAAGATAATAAGACGGCTCTTAATGTAGAATACTTATTTTAATTATATAGAAAAAGAGCAACAGATAATTATATCAAGTCTATATATAATGTCTGTGCCACTAATAAATATAAAACCCCCTGAGTACAACGTCCAACCACTAATTCAACAGTTCCTACATTTAAGATTTATCAAGGAATATATTGTATGTAACTCAGCAATACATCCACAGAATTTCTTGAATACGAAACCTGAATCCGTGGAATATATTAATTAATATCCAAAATTGTAAATATATGAATAGGCAGAAGGTGGTTGAAGTATATCTCCGATAATAGTCAAGATTTCAGATCCGATATGTTCCCATTAAAATAACAAGATTTGCGGGCTCTGTTGGTTGTGTTCAGCAAGTATGTATACACGTATCCATTACATAATAGAATGGAAGAGAGTTGTCCTGCTTTCATTTAGAATTACCCCGGAAATTTTACTAGTTTGTTTGGAAGGAACCAATAGCATTTAATGTAATTTTCAACATAGCCGCCTTCTTCATTGAAATACTTTTGTCGCTGTGTCCATTCAATGAACTGGTGATTAATGATATCCATTCGACCTTTCCAGGACCGATTCGATTCGATTCGATCCGATCCGCAATTCCTTAAAAAGTTGGGATGACTTAACTATGACTTCCAATTTAATTTCTAAAAATATTCCTTTTCCATTCATCCATTTATTTTTTGTTTAAGGCGCAAGAATAATAATGGGAAAGGAAAGCATCGGGAATCTTCAGCGGAACACAGAGTAAACCTGTTGCCGAATATTCGCAAAAGCAATTTAACAATTTTTTTCAATAAGAGCGGAAATATATTACCATCGAGGCATACACTGGTTTTTATTTTTTGCATACAGTAACAAAAATCATTATTGAAAATATTGAAAATTTGAGGGGAGCACATGACTGACCCAAACAAACATCTTATTGGATAGTGCCACGCAGATTCTTATCTTTTATGTTTTTGAAAACCAAAAACCACAAAAAAACAGTGCCGTGCCGATTAGATAGATAAAGAGATAAATGCTTTTTTGTTTGTTCTGCGAATGTTTCAGAAGCGACACAATGCTACTATTTTTGCTTGTTCGTAGTTTTGTGGTTATTTTTGGGGCCTCGCCCGTTCCGTTTTGCCTATTCAGGCACATTGTACTTAGAGTGCAACGCACAGACGCATCAATGACCAAACAAAAAAGAGAATGCAGTTATCCACATTATCGCAGCAGTGGACTGCTCGTTTGCTCTCCAATAAAAATAAAACAAACAAACAAACAAAATCCCATCGATTGAATTGCATTGAACTGAATAACTTTCCATTCTTTGTATTTTGAGTTCTGATATCTCCATCGGTGCGGTGCGGAGCGCAGCGGTGTGAATTAACTAGTCAAAACATGCATTGACGGTATTGTCGCCTCAGCAACAAATGACGACGACATTATCCAATTCTCATATTTTCGTAAGAGTTAAAACATAAAAAATGGATCGGTGGAGATGTCACACGTTTGTGGTACATTTAACGAAATCGGACTTCAAATCCCGTTTTCCCTAAGCTAGTGAAGTGCCCAATTCTTGTACAAGTTAGACTATTTTTGCTTATTTTCTTTGTTTTTGTTTTGATTTTCATTATCTTGAACTCCACTCCACTCCACTCAACAACTCATGAGTTTCTCCAAACTTACGTGACCCTTTTTTTCTTTCTCACTCTGAATCGGCTCTCTATATGCTCAGATTTTTCATTAATAATCATATCCCGCTCTAATGATGTAAATTTTGAGAATATTTTACTTGGTTTCGGTACAAACTAATGATTAATTTTGTAGTCCTACCACCAATATCCCAACAGCACATATTTTATTTACCACTAATTACAAAGCTGAAAATTTTTATTCATTGAAAAATTTTGAACTAAACTAAAAATACGTATATATAAATGGACAATCCATGATATTAGCATGCTTTATTATTGTTCTTCCTATTCTCAATTTATTCCCTATCTTCTTATAAAGACTATATATCTATATATATAAACGAAATTGATATAACCATATCCGTTTATTCATACACTTGAATATCTTTTCTCTTTCAAAGCCCCCTTATAAATCCTATAACTGAAGCTTTATCCTAATTAATTTAATCACATTAAGAAAAGAAACCTATTAATATCAAATTAAGCTTTCATTCACTATTCAAGTTTAATATTTATTTTTATTCTATTAGCATCGTTCACTTCTACTATAGAAAAATATACAATACAAAATTCAATTCAATTCATAATTTAAAATGACAGTTGAAGAAATTAGCGAAGACCGTCTCTCAGAAACATCAAATGACTACGACATCCATAAACTAAAGATAAAGAGTTCAGAGTATCCTGTTCAGGAACAGGAAATCTTAGGAGACTCAGATTTGGAAAATAATAGCTTAAGTAATTCAGAAGATGATGAAGGTACTTACCACGTAGATGGTAAGACCGAGGCTATTCGTCTAAAGAAAGAATTAAAAGCTCGTCACATCTCTATGATAGCCATCGGTGGTTCTCTGGGGACAGGGCTTTTAATTAGTACAGGTACTTCTTTAGCAACTGGTGGTCCAGGTTCTATTCTAATAGCATACAGTTTTGTTGGTATACTGGTATACTTCACAATGTCTTGTTTGGGTGAACTTGCTGCTTACATCCCATTAGATGGTTTTACTGGTTATGCTTCTCGTTACGTCGACCCAGCTCTGGGGTTCGCTGTCGGTTACTGTTATCTTTTCAAATACTTTATCTTACCTCCAAATCAATTGACCGCAGCTGCAATGGTTATACAATATTGGGTCCCAAGAGAAACAATTAATCCTGGTGTATGGATTACAATTTTTTTGGTTATTATCGTCGCCCTTAATATATTTGGTGTTAAATTATTCGGTGAATTAGAATTTTGGCTATCAAGTTTTAAAGTCCTAGTTATGCTTGGTTTAATCATTTTACTATTCGTTATTATGTTAGGTGGTGGTCCAAACCATGATAGACTAGGGTTCAGGTACTGGAAAGATCCAGGTGCCTTTAAAGAATATTCAAAGGATATAACAGGTGATAAAGGTAGATTTGTCGCTCTTTTAGCGTGTCTTGTTTACGCTCTATTTGGTTATACAGGTATTGAACTAACTGGTGTTGTTGCTGCAGAAGCTGCAAACCCAAGAAAGAGTATCCCAAAAGCCATCAAATTAACAATGTACCGTATTATCGTCTTCTACATTCTAACAATTATCTTGTTAGGTATGTGTGTTTCTTCCACTGACCCAGAATTATTAGCTGCAAGTAAAAAATCAACAAGTGCTGCTGCCTCGCCATTCGTCGTTGCAATCCAAAATTCAGGAATTAAAGTGTTACCACATATCTTCAATGCATGTGTCTTAGTTTTTGTCTTCAGTGCTTGTAACTCAGACTTGTATGTCTCGTCAAGAAATCTTTACGGTTTAGCTATTGATGGTAAAGCACCAAGAATCTTTGCTACAACAAACAGATGGGGGATTCCATATTACTCATTAGGTGTCGGGGTTCTATTCTGTCTATTGGCTTATATGAGTGTTTCCTCTGGTTCATCAAAGATCTTCAACTATTTCGTTAATGTTGTTTCTCTATTCGGTCTAATTAGTTGGATTTGTATTTTGATCACTTACATATTCTTTGACAGAGCATGTAAGGCACAAGGTATCGATAAATCAACATTTTCCTATGTGGCCCCATTTCAACCATATGGTGCTTACATCGCCCTATTCTTCTGTATTCTATTAGCCTTAATCAAAAACTTTACCGTTTTCTTGGGCGATACATTTGATTACAAAACATTTATTACTGGTTACATTGGTATTCCAGTCTTTGTGTTCTCATATATTGGTTATAAAATCATTTACAAGACTAAATTAGTTAAGCCTGAGGAATGTGATCTTTACACATTCAAAGCTATGATTGACCAAGAGGAAGAAGAAGGTAGAATTGAAGATGCTGCGTTACAAGAAAGACTTAAGAATGGTCCAAAGAACATGGAATGGTTCTACGAGAAATACTTGGGTAAGATTTTCTAAGTTATTTACTCAATATAGACTTAACAATAAAAGGTTGTAATCTCAACACAAATCTAAACAATGATATTTTATATATCCGTCATATATTTAATTATTATAAAATTTAACTCAATAAATAGTATATATAATTAACAAATTTTAATCTTGGTTTAAAACATCTTTGAATTTTTAGGAGTGAGAATCAAATTTTACAGTTGATAGCCTATAATGCTAAAAGAGATCATTTGCAAGTGAAAAAGGTCTTCTATTAGGGTATATCAATATTAGGATAAAGCAGTTTAATAAACTTCGTATTGTGAAAAAAAAAAAAAAAGGAATATTTGTAATGAAAAGAATAATGCTAAGAAATCCTACAAAGATAAATAAAAATATTAAATTACTATAACCAAAATTAAGATTGATTCATTTTTCGACTATGGTTAGTGAGAAAGATACGGAGAATCATATATTAAACATTATTGAAATTGTAACTGAAACGAAAATCGTAAAAAAAGAACATTGAGATTTTTATTGATATGCCCGCTTGACATAGCTATAATTAAATTTAAGATTACTCAGTGATATTTGGAATAAAAAGAAAGGTTAAAACTCCGTTGATGGATACATGAACCCTGGTAATACGCTTACAATAAGGTACCACAGTAGGACCAGGTGCTAAAAATGGGAGGTTAGAGATATAAATAATGTTATCTATACTGCTTCTAATGTCCTGCACAAAATAATAGGCAAATTTGGTATTTCTTAAATGATTATGCATAGTATTGTTAACTTTTAATTGTTCATGAATTATATTGTAAATAATGATCGAATAGCTTAACTTTCTAATATTCAAATTGTTGCACTGAGCAGGAATCCTAATATAAGTCGCTAGTAATAGAGCCTAAAGCGGTCTGTGTGGTATATACAGACCATCTTTTACTGGAATTAGGCATAAGGAACGCCAAAAAAATCAATTCAGAAGTGAATATCTTAACAATTGTAGTGATGTTAATACATAGAAGTTTGAATCAGTTTCCATATTTTGTAAATTTGATTTCCCACTGTTGAAGAGTTGCTAGATACTATCTATCAGGAAGATCTCTTGAATGTAAAGAGTGAGGGTAACAGATGAACTAAGAACAAATATTAGTTAATAATATTTTGGATCTTATTCTGTAATGTTTTGTATTTCCTGCTTATTTGGATTATTTTTGGAGTTTAACAAAATGGGATTTAATGTTTGTTCAATAGAACACATAGCATTTTTTTGTTTTTATGGTTTACGAATCCATACAGCCTAGTAAACAACTAGTAAACCTTATGTGTACTTGTGAAGGGGTCAGGGGGTGTGCCGTTCGATTAAACTAGAAAATATGAAAAAAAATAATTTAAACGTTTTCCATCTTGGTTTTGAAAATCCGTTAAACCTGCACGTAAAAATATTCAACACTCCAATTTTTTACAACTCACGAGAGAAATTAAAGGATATGATTATAATAATTATCATAAAATTAGGAATGATATCTTTTATTTTTGTATATAGCAATTCTATTTTTATCAATACCAGGGAGCAATTTATTACATAACTATCATATATACAGAATATGTTATTTTTCATCTATCCATAGTACTACAAAGCAGAGAACCAATGTAGGGCTCGATATTCAATCCAAAAACACCAGTAACTTGTACCGAAACGTCTGGAGGAATTAGGTTAGCTGGCCAATCTTGCCCTAATCAAAATTTAAACTGGATCATAACAATTACCAATTATAGTCATTTATTAAAAGAGAAATCGTAAATTTCCCCCACTGATCTGGTTAGTGGATGCAAGAGAAGACAAAAGTTAAATTGAAAGTAATACTAACAATTTCGGGTATTAGATTCTAGTTTCTTAGATTCCATTCCAAGACAAGATATCAGTACAGAAGCAGCGTAGAACCAACAATATTCCTTGGATTCCGTTTTTCCAGACCCTCTAGATTAGGCGAGAAATTTTGACAGTGAGAAAACAGTATGCACAATCCCCTCTCTATTCAAGAAACGCCCAAGAAAAAAAAGAAACAAAGAAGTAAAAATAACAACAAAAACTTCGTTAATCTCGAATTTATTCCATAAGCGTTTGAAAAATACTTAAACTTACTACGTCTTATTAAGAAACGCTCCATCTTCTTGAACAGAATATGTACTCCTTGTTTTGGTTACTTCCTGTTTAGTACTAATAACAAGAATATTTTGTTTCTTTTATCTACATACGTAACTATTTTCTAGACTCACTACCACACCGTGTTTCCAGTAGGGTTTATTACTCCTGTTTTCAACCGCACAGAGATATAAGAAGAAATTTGATGCACCATAACAAATGCCATGCCAGATACATAGAAACATATACCAATAATGATATAACCCTCAGCAAAGAGTAACTACTGTATTAAAACACAATATTATGAGGAGGGGAAGAGGGAGAGGGGGGGAACGGGATGTTCTACGGTGATTCTACTACTTATTTTTTCCAAGATTTAGTACTTGGCGAATATACTGCACTTCAATTAATGCAAACGGTAAAAAATAGCACATGAGTTTTATTACTGTTCCTTTACTTTTAGTTTGAAATATGTCTCCCTTCTTGGACAGTTCTATCTGGTAGCATCGAGTCTAATTCGTTAGCTTACTTCCTTCACTTTTGAAAATAGTAATTCCTCAGAAATTTCAGTATCACAACTATCAAAATTAATGGCACTTTTGATATTCAAGTCTCCTTTTAGAATATTCCTTTTCAATTTTCACCTATTATATAAAATCAGGAAATTTAGATATGTAAGACATTTGAAGTTGTTTAACCAAATTTATTTTCTTTCTTTCAATTGTATTTATTTTACGGCAATATATTATAAGTTAGCACATTAGAACTACATCAATTAAATAGAAAAAAATGCTATATAACAATATGTCATTAAAGAAGATATTGTTCTTCATTCCAATGATTACTGCACTGGTTGCAGCCCAAGTCGCACCTAAATATTCTCCTCCAAACAATATCTGTAACCCAAAAGGTAAATCTTCTGTAGGTTTCCAGGTTAGATTTTTCCGTTACATCTATCCTGAATACAATACTAAGTTTGACCCAGAAGAGTACCTAATGACAGATTATAACTTCGATGATAATTACATCAAAACAATTAATGGTGTAACAGATGTTAATTTTGATTTCGAACTTCCTAAAGATAAGATTGTTGATGGTGAGATATATGGTGTAGACATTACTATTTCAAATTTTACCATGGAATACACTGGTTACTTCATTCCTCCAACTACAGGTAACTATAAATTTGTAATTGGAAATGCTGATGACTCGGCATTACTCTTCTTTGGTAACCCTTCTACTTTTGAATGTTGTGAAGATGGACCAAAAATTCCAGTTTCCAAATCTGATATTGTCCTAAATGCCATGGATCAATACTTATTTCCAGGTGATAATATTGCATCTTCCCACGATTTAGAAGCAGGTTTAGCTTACCCAATAAGACTTATGTATGTCAATGTTATTGCTGATGCCTCTTTGAATTTCCGTTATGTCAACCCAGAAGGTGTAGAATCTAACGATTTCAGTTCAGTGGTATTTGCTTATCCAAATGAGGCTGAGAGTTGTCCATTATATGTGGAGGCTACTACAACAAGTTATACCGTAGATGATGTACCAGCTACTACAACATATTCCACCATTACTACCACTTATACTGGTAAAGATAAAGGTGTCACAACTGAAACTATCTTTTTAGTTAAAACACCAAGATCATCTGCTCAAACCACTTCTACTAGTTTTACTGCAGGTGAAGAAGAAACTTCAACCACTATTTCAACAATCGTTACTACTTACACTGGTAAAGATGACGTTATAACTACAGAGACTGTTTATGTTGTTGCCACTCCAGTGGAAAGATCAAGCACTTCGGTTACCACAACTTTGTTCACTGAAGGTACCGGTTCTACTACGAAAACATATTCAACTACTGTTATTACATTTACTGGTAATGATAATATTATCACAACCGAAACTGTTTATATGGTTGAAACTCCTAAACCAGTTTTTAACACCCAAACTACTACTTTTACTGAAAGTGATGTTGAAGAGACAACTACTATTTCTACAATCCTAACCACATATACAGGTAAAGATGAGATTGTAACAACTGAAACTATTTATGTTGTTGCCACTCCAGTGGAAAGATCAAGCACTTCGGTTACCACAACTTTGTTCACTGAAGGTACCGGTTCTACTACGAAAACCTATTCTACTACTGTTTTTACATTTACTGGTAATGATAATATTATCACAACCGAAACTGTTTATATGGTCGAAACACCAGCCTCAGTTAATACAGAACCTACAGAAACGACCGAAACTACTGAAACTACTGAAACTACTGTAACTACTGTAACTACTGAAACTACTGAAACTACTGAAACTACTGAAACTACTGAAACTACTGAAACTACTGAAACTACTGAAACTACTGAAACTACTGAAACTACTGAAACTACTGAAACTACTGAAACTACTGAAACTACTGAAACTACTGAAACTACTGAAACTACTGAAACTGCCGAAACTGCCGAATCCACCGAAGTGTCATCAGCAGCTAGCGAATTTA
>JAJLYB010000145.1:0-27393 GCA_030674245.1 Jamesozyma piceae
ATTGATAATGTTGGATATTCGATGAATAAATTACAGAATAGCTATATGTTTCTGTTAAACATTTTATTCTGTTTGGCGAAGGAATACAGAGTAACACGCATCCGGAGGAATAACAGAGAAGTATCAAGGAGCATACAGAATATATAAGATATATATATAGTTCTCTTAACAGAACCCTATATACAGTACTTAATAAGAGCAACCCATCCCTTATATTAAAATGAGTAGTATAAAAGAGGTAATAGTCCTCAAGATCTACCGATATACATATGCATACTTGCCTGCATGGGGTGGTCGTCCTTTGAAAATTTATATATCATCATAATACATTTCTTTTAACGTTTTTAAAACAAAGACTAATTTGCTAAAATCTTCTTCAGTACTACTTTCGTTGGACTCTCTCCAAATTTTACTGCTCAATGTTATTATTAAATTGGACCCAGACCCGGTCTCTGTATGTTTAGACGAGTTTGTTAGACTTGGAATTATAACACGTTGATACAATTCAGCAATTTGGGTGCATATAACAGGCATCTTCGAATCGCTAGAATTGCCTAACTTAGTAATAACTTGGTAATCAGAGAGGTTATCTCTGATAAAATTAGTATCACCTTCGTCTGTGTTATCATCATCAAGTTCATTATCCACATGAGAATGACCAGCAATTGGACGGCTTAATGTTTGGTCTATTGAACTTAGTCCCCGTAGTGTAACTTCAAATGTAGAATCAAGTTCACCATCCAGACGTATCTGAATTAATATTTGGTTGCTAAAATGAACAGCACTTATGGTTAGGTCAGATCCTCCTAATGATTTCATTTCATTTGGGAAACTTGCTGTTCTTTCAAATTGTGACATGCTGGTAGGTTACTGTTGTAAAACTAAACTACAGGTAGTTAGATAGCAGCTTCTTGATATATACAGTGATATATCTACGCGCTAGACAACCCTACTCCGAACTGGATCTCACAATCACTTTCAATTCGTTTCGATTAAAACTTCTGCTTCTTGTTTTTATCGCCATAGACGATATGTATCTCTGCCCTGTTTAAGGAACGCATCGCGCTTTTCTCTACATGTGAAACTTCGCTTCGAAAACGCGATGAGAGGAACACTCTGTTTGTTTATTTATCATTTTCACAAAGGATAAATAAACTGAATAAATGAACAGGTCAGCAGAGAGGGAATTGTAATAAGAGGATATCAATAACGTCGATTAGCTGTTCATTGTAGCTACACATTCATTTGTAGTGAATTTATTTCTGTTATTGATTTACATAAGGAAGAATCACCAACCATTTTACAAGAATAATTCATCATGTTAGGCACAGTAAAGCAGTTTGTGTCTAATATAATATTAAACTGTTTCCTAACTGCATTGTTTATCTTAGCACTATGGCATAATTTTGTTACAGTCCATTTTCAAAAGAAACCAGATCTAAGAGATAAGAGAAGTTCTAGGACCCCAATATCTCCAGATAAAAAACCAAGCCCAAACAAGATTAGACGGTACTCAAGAAATTCAATATCCTCGACCACTCCATTAGATATAGAAAATGATGATGAAAATAATATTGAATACGATCATACATTAACAAGTGCAGGGGCAACTCCAAAGCGAAACGAAGCACACAGCACATCTTCTCCATCGACTGCACCAGCATCACCCTCCATTAAACTTCAAACTGAAGCGGATGGAAACCCATTTCGTGGTGATCCGCTTTCTCTTGAGGATCATAAACTTGTAGCCGATTTGAAATATTACTACAAACAGTATAATATAGACATTGAAGAATATAGAATCGAAACTGATGACGGTTTCATTCTCGATCTATGGCATCTTACACCACAGTCTTCGTATATTGACCCATCAAAGAAAAAATACCCTATACTAATGGTTCATGGTCTCTTACAAAGTGCTGGAGCATTTGCTTCGACAGGTAGAAAATCACTAGCATATTTTCTCTATGAATGCGGCTTTGATATTTGGTTAGGTAATAACAGATGCGGGTTTCATCCAGAATGGAATATGGAAAAACTAGGCTACGATAAAACCAAAAGGTGGGATTGGGATTTACGTGAAATGGTAAAATATGATCTTAAGGCCCTGGTAGAGGCTGTCCTAGAAAAGACCACTAGTGAAAAATTAACGCTGGTGGCACATTCCCAAGGCACAACACAGGGTATTATGGGTTTAATTAATGGTGAAAAATTATATACAAATGACTTTAAACTAATTGATAAACTGGATAATTTCATAGCATTGGCACCTGCAATTTATCCAGGACCGTTGATTGATGAAAAATCTTTTGTTAGGTTTATGTCTAAAGGTATCGATTCTCCTTGGGTGTTTGGTGTTAAATCATTTATCCCGTTAATGATGACAATGAGAAATATTGCAGCGGGTTGGAAACTATTTTCATTCTTTTCGTACATTATGTTCAATTATATGTTCGATTGGAATGATGAATTGTGGGATAAGCCTCTAAGAAATCGTAATTTCCTCTTTTCTCCAGTCAACATATCAGTTAAACTAATGCAATGGTGGTTAAGCCCCAATCCAACCAAAATCAGTTTCAAAAATGGTTCAAATAAAATGTTCCCCCATGATAAAATATGGTTCCCAATAGCAAAGGATCAAGATGCCGAAAATTTACACTTAAATAACATAAGAGAAGACGCTTCAAAATATCCACAGATTATGTTGTTTATACCTAGACAGGATAGGTTAGTGGATGGTGAAAGACTAATTAATCATTTTATAAATTATGAAGATAACTCGGTTTATAAAATTTGGTACATTGACGAATACTCGCACTTAGATGTTCTTTGGGCTCATGATGTAATCGAAAGAATTGGTAAACCAATCATTGATAATATCAGACTTTCAGGTAGTGATTTTGCTAATGAAATCTAGGATGTATACGTCGAATTTGCAGATATATGACAATACATACAATACATAAATTAGATGTTTAATAGAATAGAATTTTTTATAAGGCCAGTATTCCAGCTCTAGACAGGTAGTTCTTATATGAAGGGTATGGTCTGTAGTATTTGCTCTTGTACACTATAGTGCTTAAATATGATACAGAGAAATAAAAAAACCATGGAAAACGATCTTTGGATTGATGTTCAAGGATGGCCAACTTCATGAGTTGGGTAACAAAATATTCAGTGAAAATTTACAATAAACTTCATAGGTAAGATAACTCCATATTGGAATTACCACTAGTATGTTTTATATATACATAAATCTATTATCTAGTAGTTAGACTATATATGACATATGAGACTAAGTAGCTGCGACCTATTAGGATCATACTAGTAAGAAGTATTTTAGTTACCAAGTAATACATATATGCATGTATAAAGCATGTCAGAGATACTTCCTTATTGGAGTATCTTATCCACGAAGTTCAGTAAAATTTTTCACTGAATATTTTGTTACCCTACCCATGGCGTTGGTTACGCTTAAACAATTGAAAAATTTCAAGAACCTCATCGCTAAACCCATCTCTTACAAATATATTTACTTCTTCCATATGAAACTGCATACATAATACAAGTAAGGTATATATTCGTGAATAAACTATATATCGAACTACATTTCATAGTATATTGCAACCCACATCTATCTAACCTTGAACAATACAGCTTTGAAGGATGAAGATCAAAACAATTAAAAGGAGTTCCGATGAGTATGTACCAGTAAAAAACACTCAAGAATCTCAGCTACCAAGAAATTTAAACCCAGAATTACATCCATTTGAAAGAGCTCGTGAATATACCAAGGCATTAAACGCCACTAAGTTGGAAAGAATGTTTGCACAACCTTTTATTGGACAACTAGGTCACGGTCATAGAGATGGTATTTATTCTATTGCGAAAAATTATAATAACTTAAATAAGTTAGCCTCTGGTTCAGCAGATGGTGTTGTTAAATATTGGAACATGTCCACACGTGAAGAATATGTCTCATTTAAGGCACATTATGGTTTAGTTACAGGTTTGTGTGTGACACCAGAACACCTATCTAAAAAAAAGAATGAAAATTTTATGTTATCTTGTGGTGATGACAAGACAGTTAAACTATGGTCTGTTAATAATGATGATTTTGTTAATGTCAAATCTGATGTCGAATTAAATTCTAGCGGTCTATTAAAAACATATTATGGTGAGCATGCCTTCCAAGGAATAGACCACCATAGATCAAAATCAACTTTCGTTACTGGTGGTGCACAAATTCAATTATGGAACAGTGAAAGATCCCAGCCAATGTCTAATTTATCATGGGGAGCTGATAACATTACTAATGTTAAATTTAATCAAAATGAAACCGACATTTTGGCCAGTACAGGTAGTGATAATTCTATTGTGTTATATGATCTAAGAACAAATTCGCCAACTCAAAAAATTGTTCAAACAATGAGGACTAACGCTATATGTTGGAATCCTATGGAGCCCTTTAATTTTGTTACCGCTAGTGAAGATCATAATGCATACTACTATGACATGAGAAATATGTCGCGTGCATTAAACGTATTTAAGGACCATGTCTCTGCGGTTATGGATGTAGATTTTTCACCAACAGGTGATGAAATTGTTACTGGTTCTTATGATAAAACTATTAGAATATTTAAGACGAACCATGGTCATTCTAGAGAAGTCTATCACACAAGAAGAATGCAACATATATTCCAAGTAAAATATTCTATGGATTCTAAATATATTGTTAGTGGGTCAGATGATGGTAACGTCAGATTATGGAGAAGTAAAGCCTGGGAGAGATCTAACGTTAAAACAACAAGGGAAAAGAATAAGTTGGAATATGATGAAAAACTAAAAGAAAGATTCAAGCATATGCCTGAAATTAAAAGAATTAGCAGACATAGACACGTGCCAAAGGTTATTAAGAAAGCTCAAGAAATTAAAAATATTGAAATGAGTTCTATAAAAAGAAGAGAAACAAATGAAAGACGTACAAGAAAGGATAAGGCTTTTGTTTCAGAAAGAAGAAAACAAATTGTTGGTACTGTTTTCAAATATGATGATGATAATGGAAAAAGAAGAAAGAAAGGTGAGACAAATAATGAAGATCCAGAGAACTGAATTGGTTTAAAGAATAAGAAGGTGGCGCTGTATAGTAATCTTGTTAAGATAGCATAAATAGGTGGGTAGCATTGATTATAATAGATAGATATCTCATCATACGATAGTAAAACACGTTATTATCAATTAATTAATTAATTATGTGTAAAAGAAATTGTATTTTATTAAATATTTATAAACATAGTATCTTAGAAATTATTTAGATAGTTCTCGTCATTTTTTGCTATAATTTTAATTCTTGCTTTTGTTATAATTTATTTAGTTTTCTATTATTTGAATTTTTTGTTGAGTATTTTAATAAAAGGATAAATTTTGAGGTTAAATATACTTTATTCCAAAACCTCGTATATGTCATAAATTAGGATAGCCAGCTTCCTATAAGGGCACATTAAAAGTTTTGTTGAGTTGAGACCATGGGAATAAGAAGTAACATATTTAAATTTTTTGTAATAAGTAAATGGATAACGAACCATATATGGATGGGATAACCCTCATTTTTAAGGAGAAAAAGAGAAAAAATGATGATGATAATAATAATAATAATACACGATAATAAAAAGAAGAGAAACAGAAAAAAAATGAAAAAATCGCTAAATAGAACGGAATATAATAGAATATTGCGAAAATGCGATAATATTATTTGGTTTGTAGATGTCACTATAGTTATTCAAAACAGTACAGTTGAGTCTCTGTCTTTTCTTATGTAGATTGAATCAAAAAAGTTCGTCTTATATGGAAACATCGAGAACTTTGCCAACATCTATTACATTTTTCTATGAAAGGTCTTCTAATAAAGGTAAAATATCGAGTAATTCATTATCATGAGTATCAGAGAACCAGGACGATATTGGAATTGCATGTTGTGGATGGAAAATATACGAAGCGGGAGAATTATCAAGAATAATAATTTCAGACAATGGTCTCCCCAATTGTGAAAGGTTCTTGATGTAATTACCTTCGTAGTTGTAACATGCTTCTCTGAACAATCTGTGGTGGACTGATTTGTATTTATCTAGCCTGTCCAACAATGGGTCACCATATCTTGAGACACTTGCTGTAAAAACAACGACCTCGTACAACTCTCCAACTTTCTTTAAAAATTCATCAACACCTGGTCTCTTAATGACATAAACATTGTGGACTTGGTCATCGATTTCTACTGGAAGAATAAAATCAGCCGAACGTAAATACTTGAATGAAGAATGAACCAGAGTTTCATCTAAATCTAAGACCAAACACTTCTTATTCCTGAATTGTTTGTTTGCTGGTGGTAACAAGGTTTTATATCCAGGTGCATGGTATTGTCCCGGTTGTAGTTCTGTTAAGTCGACATACTCTGCAGAATTGTCATAGTTTGGTACCATGTTATAATCTGCGGCATTATTATCATTATTTGTGCCACTTGTGGTTGTGGTATTGTTATTCTCGCTCGTACTTGCATATTGATCTGTTGAGGTTGTTTCATTATCGTTCATATTAGAGTTGTTGTTACGTGGTTGTTGTTCTTCTTCTTCGTTAATGACAATCGAATTGCCATGTGGTGGTGGCGGTTGGCGATCGTCTTGTTCTTGATGATTCTGTTGGTGTTGAGAATACATAAAGTCAGAGCTTGAGTTGCCGGTGCTTCTATCTGTATCGTTATTATACACGTTAATTATCTGTTTTTCATTTAATTTTTCATCTGATTCAATGGATTGTTTTTTAGTTTCGTGCATATCATAATCGTCGTCGTCATCGTCGTCATCGTCATCGTCATCTTCTTCTTCATAGTCTGCGTAACCTTTTTCTTCTTCGTTTGAATGGCCAGTCTTGGATCCAAGATGGATTGAACCATTAGATGAGGAGGATGTCTGTTTGCTTTGTCTCTTTGAAGTGTGGTTGAAGCTACTACTTTCTACACCAGTCGTCTTTGTAGCAGCAGTGGTGTTAATGTTGCCTTGGTTTGACTTGGCATTTTGATGGTTTCCATTATTATCCATAGATGGATTATTGATGATGTTAGTAGGCGTAGTATAATAAGTAGTCATATTTTTGTTCTGATTTTCGGAGGTTTTCTTTGTAAGTTGATTTTTGTTTTTGCTGTTACTGTCACTGTTTGAAGTGGTGATCTTAGTAGATTTATTAATTGCAGTAATGGTTGGCGATGTAGAAGTTGTTGTATCGCTCTTCTTAGTAGAGTTTGTGTTATTAGATTGATATATGTTATTATTGGTGTATGTCTTTGATTGTTGGTTTTCCCAGTGAGGATCTGTTGGATTAGTTTCTGTTGAACAGCAAAAAATTGAAGATATAAAACCCATCTGAATATTTAAAGGAGGACAAATAAGTTTAAAGAAAGAGAGAAATTTGAGGTACCAAAAATATATGAATATATATTGAAATGATATTTCAGGATATTCGAGAGGGTACTAAATTTCTTTCTTGCTTTTAATTATTTATATTTTTTTCTGTTTTAAACGATATTCAATCGAGGAGAAACTGGACGATCAGAAATGTGAATCAGTTCTCTTGCTGGCTAAAATAACAGTTTTTAAAGATTGGTTATTATTTATTAGCCAAAAATTGAAAAAAACAGATGAAAGTAACTATTAAAGTGTTGAGTAAATTTTTTTAGTGTTGATAAAATACTATAGTATGATAGCTTGGATCTAAAAAAATGAAAAATAGAAACACTTTATAAATGATAAATTTTGTTGATTTTTCAGTGATATTCTGAATATATATGTATGAAATACCAAATTACTTTATAATATGAAAGGAGGGAGGGGAAATAAAATAAAATGAATAGGGATTTCTATTTAGTCTTACAACTAGAATAGGTGAATAAATCCGAACACACAGTAAAATGGAAGTTGGTTAAAGTGTAGTATTAACCTGTTTTAATAATTAGCGTTGAACTAGTATATATTTTTGTTTAAAATATGTTCAAAAAGGGCAGTTCTTCTTTGATTACTTTCCACTTGAGTGCTTTGTTCTATCTGTTTTTGAAGTTCAATCTGTTTTTTTCTTGGTAATTTTCTTCCTTCAGCGTGGTTTTTATTTTTTTTATTATTTTTTGCTATCATTCAACTGATTCACTCCAGATACGAAAAACACACTTTGAGAGGGTTTCCAAGTGATTAATTAGACAGAGAGGATGGGTGTTATATACTACAGATAAGCAAACAAGTACGCCAAGGCCTTATACACTATACTTCTAGTGTTATTTTATATGGTCTATTGTATTATGTAGTGTCTTATATCGTTTAGTAGCAAGACTATATAGATTCCAAGTAATTCCTCTGATTAATGGGGCTGGTGTTTTTTTAGCTAGGCTGACTACCTACTATAACTGTACTCTTGTGACTGTCGCTCTCTTAAGGACCGATTCACCTCCTGGCCAACTCCTATTCATATTCCTATTCCCATTTCCATCTCCCATGCAATATACTACTTAACACAGCCTGTATTGGAGACAGCACGTCAGGTATGGATATTTCTCGTAGTATAGCACAACACCCACTTGGTGAAGCAACGCATCCCAAGACACAGCATGACAACAATCAATAAGTTGAACGACAAGGGACACTCCACTCTCACTCTGCATCAATCCCACAGATTGTTATTGTCAAACTTTGATCTGTCGGAGTTCCGTGCAACATTTACTGTGGGTACGCATATGTAATCTTGCACGAAACAATTTCTGGTCACGTTTTTCTCTTTGTTTTGCATTTTGAAAAAATATTACAATATCAAGTTTGTTAAAGAGTTCAAAACTGTTCAAATGCAAACCCATCCATATAAAAGCTTTTCATAATTAAACCTAAACAATAGAGCTATATCGGAAAAAGAAAGGGAGAATTTAAAGACACTTCTAGAAAATGAATGAGAACAATGGCTTACCGTCAAAGCCCTTTTCAAACTCACCTCGGCCTTTGTCCAAGGATCAATTTCACCTCATAAAAGAAAAATTCGTCAAGGAATCACCAAGACTATACAAAGAAAATGTCTTGTCTTACCCTCAATATGGCTCTAAAGTTCAAGCTGAAAGGGATAGTGTACTAAGGTTTAACTCGCCTTATTCTTCTACCCAGAGTGATTCCTTGTTCTCAAAGGAACCTCGTGAAAATATGTTTAGTGATTTAACTTTGAATGATACTCGTGGTGGTGCTAGCACCACCAATGCTGGTACATATTTAGAAAGTAATACTAATATTAACAGTACAGGTAATGATTACCTTTCTAACGGTAGCATACTCAGAAATATAAATAATAATGAGCCTCTTGGATCTGAAGGCCAATTGAATGATAAGAATAATAATGGTCAAAATTTAGCCAATATGAATAATCATATAAGTTCGACAGAAATTGGAAATTTTGAGAATCCAATATTAGAAACACTAGTGAAAAGATCGGTCAATAAAGAATTAGAATTTCAAACAATTATAACAAACTTAATTGGATTGAGTGGTTGGAATCTGTTTATAAATTTTATGAGATTTTTTATTAACCATACATCGTACGGTATTCAATTAAATAGCTTCCTAAGAGATAGATTATGGAAACTAAGGTGGCTCCAGTTACTTTATGCCAATCCTTACACAAGACAATTGTTCGAAGTTAAATTAGATCATGTTAGTCATATTATCCACTTAATAATTGCCTATAATTTAATAATCTCTTCATGGAAGTTATTATCAATTGTGAAGACAAGTGATTTAAAACTAAACGATAGGCAGCGGGAGTTGTTAGGGTTGCAGTCCAATGGAAATGAGAGTGGAAAAGCCAATGATAATAATCCAAGCAACATACATAAACCACACCTAATCCAGACAAATAGAAAGTTGCCTGTCGACAAGATCAATGGGATGGCCAATGATACCTTATTGAACAACCCGCAATCTGTTCCAAGTACACCATTTTTGTTTAAATCACTGCAAACCCCATTAAAGATTAAACAAGATGAAGAGTTTCATGAAAAGCAATTGTCTCATTCGCATTTATATAATAATAATAATAATAGGATAAAAGGGGGAGTCAGCAAAATCAATGCATTTGGTGATCCAGTCAAGAACATATTGACTAAAAATGTGTATAATAATAGTAATAGTAGCTATACGCAATTCAGTCAAAATAAAATGAATACATCACGCACTGTATTTAATGGAAATGCAAGTAGCTATACGAATAATGGAAATGGTACTGGAAATAAAGCATACATTCCAAGTGGGAAATATTCATATATGATGAATTCACCTAGTCCCATTAAGAAAATGTAAATTAAAACAAAGTGCATCTGTATATATGAATGTATGTGTATATACTAATTTTATTATATTTTATTATATTTTATTATATTATATTTTAATGTTTATTTATTTATGTACTTTTATATATATGATTCTTGTCAATCGATCACCAGTAATCTGGGAATAAGAATCTTAATTTTTTTAAGGTTTCCTTTGACATAGCATGGGGTTTTGTTGATATGGATAATTTAATTGAGCCAGTCAAACCATCCCCATTTAGCATAAACTCAGGGGTTTGTTTCGCCATTTCCATTATGACCTTTGAAGCCAATAGGTTTGCGTTGTTACCATTGTTTGTTAAGTTTCCAACGACAGTCTCCACTGTGACAGGTTCTTCATTATCTTTCCAGGAGTCGTAATCAGTTGACATACAGACCATTTGATAAGGCAATTCACATTCACGAGCCAATTTAGCTTCTGGAATGACACTCATATTAATAACATCTCCACCGAACATTCTATACATTTTTGATTCCGCACGGGTTGAGAATTGTGGACCTTCCATACATATGACAGTTGTATCTTCTTCATAGTGTAATAAACAGGGAAGGTCAGAGTCTGGGTTTTTCAATATATCCTTGAATTGATAGATAAAGTCAGCAAATGATTTAGAAAATGGAGTACCAAACCCAACATGGCCAACTAGACCCTCATCATTAAAATAGGAGGAGTGCCTGATACCTTTAGTTCTATCAATGATTTGTTGTGGCAATACGAAATCTCTTGGCTTAATCTTTTCTTGTAATGAACCGACTGCACTGAAAGATAATACTGCTTTAACGTTTAGTTTCTTTAAAGTGGCCATATTTGCTCTGAATGGTACTCTTGTTGGTGGATACTCATGGTTAATACCGTGTCTTGCAATGAATGCAACATGGAAATGGTTTGTGACATCGTCAACGTTGGTACTATTTGAATTAACAAATTTTGATATTGTGATTGGAGAGGAAGATGTACCCCATGGTGTTTCCATAGCTGGTATGACAGCTATTGGTTTTAAACAGTCTAGGTGGTATAGACCGGTACCACCTATGATACCTAGGTCTACTGAACCCTCAAAAGTAGTTGGTAATTCTAAATCAGATTTTGTCATTGCAATTCTTTTCTAATAGACTTCTTAGTTGTTGAAACTTTGCAAGTTTCTTAAAAGTATCGTAGGCTATTTGAGCAATAGCTTAATATTCATCTTAAAGTCAATGTTATATAACCTTCCTTCCAAAGAAGCAGAATGCATCGAGAAACAAAACCAAGCTCATCGCATGTTTGATCAAACTCTATCTGTGGTAAAACTCCAGACACCGCATTACAGTCAATTGTAAAACACAAAATTTAATTTTTCGGTGGAAAATTTTTTCAATTTCTTTTTGGATCGTACCGTCTAACACGACAACTATCCAGCTGGGTAACATTCTAAACCACAAAAACCCCGCGCATATAATAAATATATTTTTTCTCTCTCTGTTTCTTTGTTTCTCTGTGAATCCAGAATTCTCTTGCGGATCAAAAACGCATCGGTCGGGTTTTTGTTTCTCTGTGAACCATCTCTTCCATGTTAATGGCACAGTTTTCAACTCTTTTCCCTATCTTTCTCTGCTCCTGGATTCGTCAATTCTTGGATTACTCAATCTATACTAATGTTTAACGTACTTGTCATTTGGTATTGGTTTCCTTATCAAGCAACTCATCAACAGAATCCCTTTAAAGCTGTACTTAGTTAATCACACACGTGATCGTCATCTATATGGAATGAGTTAACTCATCTATACCTGTATCTACACCTATTTTATTTATCTCGTAGCTCAAAAAAAATATCCCTATACTGATATTATTATTTTAATTATTGTTACTCTCTACCTAGGCTTAATCATATTTACGTATGTAGGCATATGTGTATGTCCCTTATATTCTCTTGATATTTACTATATGCAAAATATTTCCCCGAATTTTCAAACTGAAATATCAAATAACGCTTAGCTGAGCAAGGGAACAAAAAAAAATTAGCAACCCAACTAGAAGTAGCTGCAAATATATATACATAGATACAAAGCTAAAACAGAACAAATAACAAAGTGTATATTACAAATTGGCTAAAAGAGAAAGGAAAAAGTGAAATATATATATACATATATATTGATATTCTCAAATAAGACATATCAGATAGTTTTATATCTATATTTTTTCTTAACTAGCTATCCTAACTACTACTATCTCTTTATTTGTTGATCCAGTTTATTATTATCTAAGGACAATTTTGGATATTATTCTTTTTACAGGTTCATAATTCAAAATACAGAGCATTAGATATTCATATCTACTTTCATTACCAATTATTTTTGTATTAATTATAACTTTCAATTGCAATATTTTATAGACATTTAATTCAATTCAATTCAACTCAATTACATGCAATCAAGTGATCATTCAAATAATACAAATTCTACTAGAAGTAGTACAAGTACCAAGAGTGGACTTCTAGATCATCAAAGAACTGAAAGAGCTAATTCTAATAAAAGTACCAATGATAATGCCCGCTCTTTGAAACTCCAATATGAAGTAGAGTATCCAAGAAGAAAGAGTGCGTATGCTCTATATAGTACATTATCATTGAATAAAAGTGCGAGCAAAGATCCCGTGCCTACAACTCACGATACAGATACAAAAAAATCTCCCCCAGTTGACTCGAAAGTACGAAAGGGCCCATTATCATTAAGAAGAACACTAAGTAGTCTATCGACTAATGCATTAGCTTTTGATAGCAACACAAAAGACAATTCATCGCCAGTCAATTCTCAAAGTCCCCACCATCATCTACCTCACCATTATAAACATAACAATTTAGATAATCAATCAGACATAGCACAATCAAGAAAGCCGTCCTTTGCAGGAAGTCTTTTAAAACGATTGTCAGGCGCAGGAACACATTCTAAACAAAAATCAAAAGCAAAAGTAAAATCAAAATCAAAACTTAATAGTAATGATAGTAAAAGTAGCGATTCTGCTAAAGATTCTGCTAAAGATTCTGCCCAACAACAACAAGAGAACGCCATACGTTCCCATTCTCATTCCCATGCAGAAAATGTTCCACAATCGTTCCGCCATAGAGTTAGTGATATAGTCTCGGGACTACATGATTCAGAACTTATTAAGAAGGAATTTTTTTCTGATGAAAATAGTATAGCAGATTCATTAAAACATAAGCACAAGCATAAGAGAAGAAGTTTTGCAATGCCAACAGTTTCTACATTAAACAGTAGGAGAGGTTCAGCTGTTAGTACAATAGATGCAAGTGAAAAATCAAACAACTCATCATTAATTATAAAAAATGAAAATACACATACACAGAAAGAAATACAACAACAAGAAGTACAAGTTCTTCAGTCGTCATCTAATCAGAACCAAATTCAAAAAAAAATAGAATTGAATAGTGAGGGAACAACCGCTAAATCTAAAACCACCAAAAAGACTAAAATAACTAATACCTCTACTGATGAAACTGTTAAGAATATGTTTGTAGAAGCAATACCCGTTCCTGAACAGATAGAGCAAAAACTAGAACAGAAAAATAAAAATGAAATGCAAAATTATGATGAAGATAAACTCGATATATTATATGATAAACAAGGTTTATTCCCATTGGATACAAACTTGGACGATCTGACAGATATTACAAAATCAGCACCATTACATATATCGAAGGAACTAAAACTACCGAAACTTCCAGGCAGTACAGATAATATATCAGGACTAGTTATCCCAAGGCAAGATGGTAAAACAGAAAATCATATAGACTTCGGTGATTATGCGCCGTTCCCAAGACCAAAAAAATCACGTTCAATGGCGGATATTGCATCTTGGTCAAACTCTTCTAAAGTTCAAAATAGTACAACAATGTTTCCCTTCCCGTCAAAGAAAAGTAGCCAATGGATTGCACCAGAAAGTTGGGATGTAGAGGCTAATAAAGACAAGATGCGGGCAAAGGCTAAAGCTAAGGCACTTAGAAGAAAATTGAAAAACGAATTAAGTTCTCATGATCCATTAGCACCACCAAAGAAAAATTCGCACCTTCATAAACATCAAAAATATCGCGAGAGTGGAAATGAGTTATCTAATGTCGATAATCAATTGTACAAGTCCCAATTTGATCAAGACTCAAAAAATAAGTTAGATAAATCATTGTTTATTGGTCCATCAACTCTTAAGGATCACTACGACTACTCAGATTCTTCTTCAGCTAATGGATCTACTTCGACTTCAAGTAGCTCTTCAGAGTCATATTCAACCTCGTCGGAGGAGGATGAAGATTTTTATGATATTCAGCGTGAAGAACATGATTCACATATGATAAACGATAACCTTGCGAGTAGAGCATTTTCAACCGTAAATTTATCATTTGCAGATAAAAATAATAATTCTCCATCAACAAATATAGAAGATGAGAGATATGATAAGGTGGAATATGAATTAGAACGTTATTATAAAGATTTTAGTGATTTGGACCCAAAGAGACATTATGCAATTCGTATTTTTAATACCGACGACACTTTTACTACACTTTCTTGTACGCCTAGTACTACAGTTGAAGAAATGATTCCAACCTTAAAAAAGAAGTTCAATATCACATCACAAAATAACTTTCAAATATCTTTGAAAGTGGGTAAACTATCGAAAAATTTGAGGCCACTATCTAAACCTATCCTTGTGGAGAGAAAGTTGCTATTGTTAAACGGTTACAGAAAATCTGATCCACTTCATATAATTGGTATAGAAGATTTAAGTTTTGTATTTAAATTTGTTTTCCATCCTGTAACACCTTCCCACTTCACATCAGAGCAAGAACAAAGATTGTTAAGAAGTGATTTTGTCCATGTTGATTTAAGAAATATGGACTTAACAACTCCTCCAATTATTTTCTATCAACACACTTCTGAGATAGAGAGTTTAGACGTTTCTAATAATGCCAATATTTTTTTACCTTTAGAGTTTATTGAAAGTGCAATCAAATTGTTGAGTTTAAGAATGGTTAATGTGAGGGCTTCAAAGTTTCCTGTTAATATTACAGAGGCATATAAGCTAGTGTCATTGGAGCTACAGAGAAATTTCATTAAAAAGGTCCCAAATTCGATATCTAGATTAGGTAATTTAACAATATTAAATCTTCAATGTAATGAATTAGATAAATTACCAGCTGGTTTTTCCCAACTTAAAAATTTGCAATTGTTAGATTTATCGTCTAATAGATTTGTACATTATCCAGAGGTAATTAATAATTGTACAAACCTATTACAAGTAGATCTCTCATATAATAAGATTTACAAACTGCCGGAAACTATTAATCAATTAATTAAATTAGCAAAAATGAATCTATCCCATAATAAACTTACTGCGGTAAATAGTTTATCACAAATGAAAAATTTGAGAACTTTGAATCTACGTTATAATAGAATTACTACAATTGAAACGGGAGCTTCAAATTTACAAAACTTATTTTTGACCGATAACAGAATATCAACTTTTGAAGATACTTTACCTAAATTAAGGGCATTAGAAATGCAAGAAAATCCAATTACATCACTATCATTCAAAGACTTCTTCCCAATGAATTTAACCAGTTTGTCGCTAAATAAAGCTCAACTAGCTAGTATTCCAGGGGAATTGTTTAAAAAATTAGCAAGACTAGAGAAATTGGAATTGAATCAAAATAATTTAACCAGATTACCTGAAGAAATTTCACTTTTAAGCAAATTGGTATACTTGTCGGTAGCTAGAAATAAGCTTGAATGTTTACCCACTGAATTGTCGCATTTAAAAAATTTGAGATCCCTTGACCTTCACTCAAATAATATTAGAGATTTCTTTACCGGGATGGAAGATATTGAATTAACATCATTAAATATATCATCAAATATGTTTGGTACAATAGACTTAGAAACCCCTTTTTACCAAAATGTGGTTAATGGCTCTAAATTATCTAAGAGTTTAATGTTCTTTATTGCTGCCGATAATCAGTTCAATGATTCCATGTGGCCATTTTTCAATTGCTTTAAGAATTTGAAACTTTTAAATTTATCGTACAATAACTTTTCAGATGTATCCAATTTAAAATTGGAGAATTTGACGGAACTTTCTCTATCTGGTAATAATTTAACGGCGTTAGCTGGTGATACTGTATTGAAATTAAAACAATTGAAAACTTTGATGTTGAATGGAAATCAATTATTATCTTTACCCGCAGAATTGTCACAGTTATCACAATTAAATACATTTGATGTTGGTTCAAATCAATTAAAATACAATATTTCAAATTATCATTATGATTGGAACTGGAGAAATAATAAAGAACTTAAATACTTGAATTTTTCTGGTAACAAAAGGTTCGAAATAAGATCCACATTTAATGAAGAAGTTGGTACAGATTTATCAGATTTAACAGTTTTACCACACTTAAAAGAATTAGGTTTGATGGATGTTACTTTGAATACTACTAAAGTTCCTGATGAAAATAGTAACTTTCGTTTAAGAACCACAGCATCTGTAATAAATGGTATGAGATATGGTGTGGCAGATACATTGGGCCAAAGAGATTATGTTTCAGCAAGGGATGTAACATTTGAAAGATTTAGAGGGAATGATGACGAGTGTCTCTTATGTTTACATGATGGTAAGAATCAAAATGCAGACTATGGTCACAACATTTCAAGAATTGTCAGAGATATTTATGATAAAATATTAATACGTCAGTTAGAGAAATACGGTGAGAAGAATGACGAAGATATAAAAAAAGCACTTCGTTTTAGTTTTTTGCAACTAAATAAAGAAATTAACGGTATGTTATCATCAGTTGATAATGGTGCTAATGTCGAAAACCTTACATCAGCTGATTTATTAAGTGGTGCTTGTTCAACAGTCATTTATATCAAAGGTAGCAGGTTATTTTCTGTTAATATTGGTGACTGTACTGCTGTTCTCTCCAAGAACAATGGTGATCATCAAAAGCTAACTAAATTACATGTTCCAACAAAAAGAGAAGAATACGAAAGAATTAGAATTTCTGGTGGTTATGTTAATAATGCTAAATTAGATGGTGTTGTTGATGTTTCTAGAGCTGTTGGTTTCTTCGATCTGCTTCCTCATATTCATGCCTCGCCCGATATAACTGTAATGACATTAACCAAAGCAGATGAAATGTTAATTGTTGCAACGCACAATTTATGGGAATATATGGACATTGAGACGGCGTGTGATATAGCCAGAGAAAATAACTCTCAACCTATGCTAGCAGCAGAGGAGATGAAAGATCACGCTATCGCTTATGGTTGTTCTGAAAACATTACCATTTTATGTTTAGCTCTTTCCAATAGTACTGAACAACAAAGTAAGTTCACTCTTAACAAGAGTTCATTGATGACAAGAAGGACTACATTTGAAGACACTACATTAAGGAGACTACAACCAGAAATATCACCACCTACAGGAAACTTGGCAGTTGTCTTTACAGATATTAAGAATTCCACTTTTTTATGGGAGCTTTTCCCTAATGCGATGAGAACAGCTATCAAAACACATAATGATATCATGCGGAGACAGTTGCGTATATATGGTGGTTATGAAGTCAAAACTGAAGGTGATGCATTTATGGTAACGTTTCCTACGCCAATTGGTGCCTTGGTTTGGTGCCTTAGCGTACAGCTAAAACTATTGGATGCTCAATGGCCAGAGGAAATAACTTCAATTCAAGATGGTTGTCTAGTTACTGATACAAACGGTAATAAAATTTACCAAGGTTTATCCGTTCGTATGGGTATTCACTGGGGTTGTCCAGTACCTGAGCTAGATTTGGTAACACAAAGAATGGATTATCTAGGACCAGTTGTAAATAAGGCAGCAAGAGTCTCTGGTGTTGCAGATGGTGGTCAAGTTACGCTGAGTAGTGATTTTGTTTCCGAATTTAATAAAATTCTTAAATATCACGAAAAAGTGGTTCAAGACAAGATACCTTTGAAAGAAGTATATGGCGAGGAAATCATAGGGGAAGTTTTAGAAAGAGAAGTTGCCATGTTGGAAAGTATTGGATGGGTATTTTTTGACTATGGAGAAATGAAATTGAAAGGTTTAGAAACTAAAGAATTCATTACTATTGCATATTCAAAGAACCTTGAATCACGTCATGAATTCCTTACGGAAGATGAAGAAGATAAAATTATTGATAAAGAGTTACTGTTCAGGCTAAGAACAACATCAAATAAGCTAGAAAGTATTTTATCTGCTTTAAGTGGTGGGTCTATTGAGGTTGAAAGTCGTGATATAGACAGTTCTTTCTTAGCGTTAGCTAATAAGTCACAGGAATCAATCATGGGATCGATATCTGATAAAGATATATTATTATTTTTAGATCATTTAGTGACAAGAGTTGAATCTCTGGTTATATTATTACAACTACGTCAAAAATTAACACCAGGTTTAGAGGTGTATCGTGGTTCAGATAAATTTGTTAGTCAACCTAATATTTTTGAACTAGTAGACCAATTATTAAGTGATGTAAAAAATCCTAAGGCTATCAAGCAATAATTGATCAGGGAAATAGAGAACAGCAACCAGGTCTTGAATATTAGTTAAGTAACATATTTCTAGAAAATGTTCAATATAAAGTTGTATATTAATGAATGGTTATTATTCTGAATATGTATGTATACTGAATAATTATTAATTCTTTTAGAAGTTTTTATATTATTAGAGTTCCAGCATATATATATTTTAACTTTTTTTTATATTTTTTGTTGTGTTTCAAATAAAAGTCTTTCAAACTTAATATTAAAAAAAAGTAAATAATTGAGTTTACTTTAATTTATGAACTATATTAAGATTTATATATTATACACTATCAAATGCATATTTACACTTGCCTTTCTAAATCTTTCAGTTCAATTGGATTTCCGGCTCTTTCTGAATCGTCTGACTGATGACTGGAAGTTCCCTCTACTGGATCAATCATACCTTCAAAAAATGTATCCCTGAGTTCTCTCCATCTTGTTGTCCATGTTCCAAGGAAGATTAAGATCAATGACGATAGAAATTGTAAAAAGAACCATGACATTGATGGTAATTGACCTATGCGTAAACATACCACTATAAGATTTATTGCATGTACAGTAATTGCGAAGTCCCATGCAAGTTTACTTCTACCCACAATGACTGTTAAAAATATGACACATATGAGGGAGTCTACTAACCATAGGACAGATAATGAAAGACCATAACCATTCGTGAAATCAATGTATTTATCTGAAAATAACCAATCACTTACCTCTAATTTATAACCAACTAGTTTTGCCCAACAGTAAAACAGTATAGTAGCTGTTACATAATAAAATATTTGTAATAAAACAATTTGAAGTGCAATTTTAGATGGGGATAATGAATCTTGTTTGAAAATTTCGGATGGTTTTAATTCATTTGGAATACGCATATACCTTCGTAGAGATACCATTAATATTGTCTAGGGAGTTATGTAATTGTAATAGAGAGTTTTTGAATGATAAATAAAGAAATAAATAGTAACCCTACTGCCTTCGATATTCTTCTTAAGAACCTTTGCTAGTATGTTTGTTATAGCAGGGTGTCAATCATTACACTTTTTGTTGTTTTCACAAAATGCTGTACTTTTCAATTTATTATCATTACCCGACGATACCTATGTAAAAGATGCTAGAAAATATCAATGACCTCTTGATTCCAACTACAGTAAAATTTCCCATTCTAAAAAATTAATACAACTGCAGGTACAATAAATATATAACAAGAGTGTTCTAACTATCAAAAGTGTCCTGCAATCTATAAGAGTCTTTAAAATATATTAAAATGTCATTCGGTGCAAAGAAGTTCAGATCAAGAAGTCAACAACTGGCTTATGAAGCATCCCTAGCAGGAAAGTATCAGAAGCATATGAAAAAGAATCCATTTCTATATTTTGGAATCCCATTTTGTGGAATGATCGTTTTAGGGTCTTATTGGTTAGCTGGGTTTACAGCGGTTAAATATGAACGTGACGACAGAAAGGTTCAGGAGATGAATGAAACTGATTTGTTAAAAATGAAGAAGAATCAAAGAAAATTCGATATCAAAGATGAATATTATAGATTGCAAGGTTTATCGGAAGAAGAGTGGGATCCAGTCAGAGTTCCTAGATTAAAAGATGAATCTGAGAATGTGTGGTGATCACGTTCAATCCCAACTCTAGTCGTGTTTAGGGGAACTCTACCAGAGAAAGATATAACTGAGCTATATATATGCCCCAGACTTGTAATTACTCCTTCCATGATGGAAAAACCAATGAAATTCTTCAAAATGGGCAATTAATCTTGAAATTGAAAATATAAATGGTTCGACAAAGATCACTCAAAAAAGTTTTATAACATATATTTAATAACTTTCAGGGCATATGATAATTTACGATTGAGTATTAAAATAACTTTAAAGTAGAACAATTTGAACATTAAATACTACTTACATCGCGTTTATATATGTTATCCTGTGTAAAAAATACTGGAGAATCATAGTTTATTCTGTTTTGAAATAATAGTGTTAATATTGTTTCTCTATTTTCTTATTTTCAATAAAGAGAAGTATAGAATTTATATTATATCAAGGAAGAAGAAATACACAACTTTAATGCTAATCACTTCATTTACTAAATATGCCTCTTAATCCTACAATATTAATATCAACTTCAACCTTACGTCAAAATGTTTGTGATTTTAATTTGTTGCAATAGGGTAATCTATAAGAACAACTAGATAACTAGATCTCTTAGATGACTAGTTAACAACCGGCATTAGCGGCTACTAACCGGTTACAAACAACTACGCGTTGTTTGTCATGAGTCTTATATTAGAAGGTATATTTAATATATAAGTATGTAGGTTCTATACTCTTCTCTCTTATTATATTCAATAAGGAAGAGGCAAGGCATTAATAATATAATTCTCTTCACTGAATAAAGGTGTCTCTTAACACTACTATAACAATTCCTACCTTACGTCAACATAAACATTATCTAAAATAATAATTTACTATAGAGTCATCACGTGAGTATTATTTAAAGCTTTAATTTTTAAATAATATTTTTTAAATGTAGTATTGTTTGCGCTTACCGAAATTAAGTTTTTCTAATATGTTTTTAGAAAATAATTTATGTTGCAATATGGTAATCTGTTAACGCAAGGAGGAAATTTGTTGACGTAAGGTAGTAATTGTTATAGTAGTGTTAAGAGACATCTTTATTCAGTGAAGAGAATTATATTACTTTTTGTCTAGTCTCCTTTTTCTTAACCATAATAAGAGAAAAGAGTATGGAACCTACGTAATTATACATTAAATATACATTCCTATATATGATATGACCCATGGTAAACAACACTTAGTGGTTTGAAACCGGTTAATGTTGGGTATTAACTAGTCATCTAAGAGATTCAATTATCTAGGTATTCTTTTAGATTAGCCTATTGTAATATATTCCAATAATATTAGTAATTACTATACGACATAATATCTTGTTTTGTATGGTTGACTAAAAGTAATCATGATATTAATATGTCTTCGTTGGCTTTAAGAATACCAAAGATGTTTATTGATTTAGTTCTTTTTTGTTGGAGTAAATGTTTATATTGTTATTAAAACTGATGAAGAAAATGTTGAATATATTTACTTTCGACAAGGCACTGGGTGTTTTACTTGGAATCTAAAATAATTGTGGCGTTATTATAATATTAATTAATGGGATATAGTTTTATTTTAATATAATATCCTCAATTATCTTTGGCTAAAGTTGATAATCAACTGTTAACGTTAGAGCTTTTATATTCCAATCATTATGAATTCTACTAGGTTTAAATGATTATAGTTGGATTTACATTTCTACATATGTTAATATTATAAAAATTGGAATAATCACCAACAAATACATATATAGTCCTTATCCTTATTAGCAATTACACTGTATTCATAAATATAAGTTCATATTCTGAATCAATATCAAATTCTGAAAACATCAAGACATCTTCTGTTCGTAATTCGATATATCTGGCTCTCGGTATAAGTACTCCATTTAACGTAGTACCATTTGATGAGTCTAAATCCATAATATATGGAATTAACTTATCATGTTTTTGTTGAAACTGTATCACGCAGTGCTGTTTGGAACAACCAGGGTCGGGTATACTAATATCTGCTGCACTAACTGCATTATTATGATTATTTTCATTGCCATTATCTTCAGAATCCTCGATATTGATGTTTTTATCATTACCCTTTAAATCGTCTTCTTTGGTGCGTCCTATTATATAACTACTTTTAAGCTCCAAATTATATTCTTTGATCGGCTCTTTCTTTCCTCGTTCATACAATATTGCCTTTATTATGGGCCTTTTCCTCAAAGGAATTTTCATTTTATTCCAAAACTCGTCTGGTGAGATAGCATCTGATGGTTCAATATGTTTTAATGCAACCCCATTTATATTGTTTGATTCCAGCTCTAAGAGGCCTGACGGTTCGAATACAGGTAAAATTGGATTTTCAGGTTTCTGTTTTTTGTACTGATCATATCCACTAATTTGTGATCTAGAATAGCGTTTCATATTTACGAATATACCTCTATCTATTCTACTTAACTATATATGTATTAGACTTTATGTAAGGCTGACTCTTCACTGAAATAACTTGAAAAGTTAAACAATGTCTAAAAAATACTTTTAGGTTCAACTATTCTCAAGAAGAAAAAAATACAAGCAGTTTCCGCACGATTCAAAAACATTTCATTGAAAATTAAATTTTAAGCCATATAAAATATTTTTGTCCATTTTAATTGAATAGAGACATAAAGAGATATCAGTTTTAACTGTAGGATAGGTCACTGTCTTTCATTTAGTATTATAGTGATAAATATTACTCTGTATTTTATTGATAAGGTAGAGAGATTACCATGTCTTCGAATTTTGAAACAGAATTACTGCTATCGAGACCATACCTTACCAGAAAGCAAATATTGAGGGCACAAAGAAATACACTTAATGATTATCGTTCATACAGTCAAAAAAAGCTTGTGGTATTGAAATTTTTAACAGATATTTGTATACAGTTGAAATTTCCCAGAAAAACCTTAGAAACAGCCGTATATTATTACCTAAGATACCATGTGTTTAATACGTTTGAAACAGAACTATGTTACACATTAGCTACAAGCTGTTTAGTATTGAGTTGTAAGCAGGTAGAAACTTCTAAAAAAGTGAATGATATTTGTTTGGTTTCGTTTAGGCTGAGAAAAATAGTTAAAGTGAACCCAGAAATGTTAGATAATTTTAAGAAAAGGATTTTCCAAATTGAACTGCGAATACTAGAGACTTGCTCTTTTGATTACAGAATTAATAACTACGTTCATATTGATGAATATATTGTTAAAATTGGAAAATCCTTATCTCTAGAATCAAATGTATGTTATTTGGCATGGCTCATATCATATGATATTTTAAAACTAGATATTCTCTTAATAGTTCCTCAACACACAATTGCAGTTGCCCTCCTGAAAATTGCCTATGAACTTTTAGACAGAAAGGACTGGCCTGTTTATAAATATAATGAATTTAAAACTGATCAACAATCTGTTAGTGAGGCTTATTTCGAGGTAATTAATTTTTATATTAATGCATTTGATCTATGTGATCTAAAGGATAATGTACCAAGCGATGTTCCACCAATTAGTATTGATAGATTCATAGAATTAAAAAGGAATGCTGGCCCAGAATTGGGTATTGTTGAGCCTTCAGAGACCCAAATTGAGCAAGACCGATATGTAACGATACCTAGGGATTATAATGTTAGGGAAAGAAGGTATGTATTATCTACTGAATTAGTTAGAGAAGAAGCTACATCAGTGGACTTCTCAAGAAGATAAACTGTATAATTTAACGAACGTATGGCATATTGAGAAATTTATAGAATTATATATATGTATATGGATATATCTAAATCTTAGCATATAATTATTACTTAACAAGTTGTGGTAATTTTTGATAACAGGTAGGTATATCTGTTTTTTCTATAAGGATCCGCGTCGATCAGCCTGTTCAGGTACTCACTTGAATGATTTTCAATATTCAAACCAAGTGAGTTTTGTACTCCTTCTATGACGATCAAAATTTTTAAACACCATTTATTTTCCTTTTGAGAAAAGTCCAAATCATCGTTGTTTATAATCACGATATTTTGTTTGAAATCTTCTAACATCTTGATATATTGTTCACGGTCTAACGTAGATGAGACAATATTATTTTTGATAAACCATTTAATATAAAACCAAACAGATTGATCATCTGCATCAGTAAACATCGCGTTCGTCAAATATTCAATTTCACTGATAATGAAATTTCTTTTATCTTGTTCTTCAATTTCATCATTTTTAAATATTGTTGTCACAAGCTGTACTCTTTGATGCCAAGCTGAATAATTGGATATATTTTTATTAATGCTTTCTGTTGCATAGGCCAATTCTTTATCATTCATATTTATGGAAGTTGATACCTCAATTTTCTTAATAACAGTTCTTCTATAATGCCAGCCATGAAAATTCCTTGCATCAAGTCCTAACAACTTATTAACAATAATTAGCTCTTTCTCCCATAATTTTGCGGTTGAATTTGGATAGTTATTCAGAATCCAGATTCTGTGGTTCCAAATCCAATAGACTTTTGGGAATCGTTTAAGTTGTAGCATTGTAAATAGCAATTCTTTTTCCCAAAATGCTTCTTCCAAAGAGTTTTTAATTTGAGATATTATATCTCTTCTATAATTCCACATTGTATTAAACTCTGGATTCAATTGTAAGATAGTTTCTGTCATTTTTAAAGAATTAGAATCGTTCAGTTTTTCATCTCGTAAATTTAATGTCTTATTAACTAAGTCTCTATAATTTTTTATCTTTGCTTGATCTTGAAGCTTCTTTTGTTTTATCAATTCCTGGGTCCATTGTCTTCTTTTGATACCATGCTACATAAAATAATAATTGCTAATATTGTTAGACATATATTCCAATTTTAATGAGTAAAGTAAATACATTTATACATACCATATTGGGTATATTCTACTGTTTTCTTAACTTTCTATCCTTTACTCTATAAATATAAACAATTCTTACATTGACTGCTTAATATATTTTACTCATTTTACCTATTTCAAAAGTGACATTTTTCTCAACTTATGAAAAATATCTGGTGAAGATCAAGCGACCAAAACAAAAGCACAACAAAAAAAATATCATTCTGCTAAAGAAACAAAAGAAAGGATATAGAGAGAGCGTATTGGACTCATAAATGGAGTGTTGTTGTTATATTTATCTTTTAAAATGTCTGATAAATCTATCTCACTAAAGGGTTCAACAAGAACGATTACCGAGTTCTTTGAATATAGCATAAATTCAATTTTATACCAACGTGGAATTTACCCACCAGAAGATTTTTCAACAGTTAAGAAATATGATTTAACTTTATTACGGACACATGATGATGATCTTAAGAGGTACATCCGTAAAATTCTAATTCAGGTGCACAAATGGATATTAGGTGGAAAATGTAGCAAATTGGTTCTCTGTATTATTGATAAAAATGAAGGGGATATAGTAGAACGTTGGTCATTTGATGTAAACTATGTAAAGAATGATAATGAAGATAATAACGACGTTACAGCTGAAAAAGAATCTACTGAAATTAATCCTGAAGTGACACAAAATCAAATTAGGGCACTTATAAGACAGATTACAGCGAGTGTTACTTTCCTCCCAGAATTACTTAACGAAGGTAATTATACTTTTAATGTATTAGCGTATACAGATGCATATGCGAAGGTTCCATTAGATTGGGCTGATTCAGATAGTAAAGAAATTAAAGATGCAGAAACTGTCCAATTTAAATCCTTTACTACCAATGACTATAAGGTAGGGGCAAATGTTAGTTATAAATATTAGGCGGGAAATATTATAGATATAAGTATATAAGAACTAAAACTGCAACATTTAAAGAGAGAATATATAAAAAATCATAGCATTTCGAAATCTTTACGTTCATATTTACAAAAATATAAATGCTCTGGGGGAGGTTCGAACTCTCGGCCTTCAGATTATGAGACTGACGCTCTTCCGACTGAGCTACCAAAGCAATTTTTCGGATATTTTGTATTGTTTGAGATAATTTTATGGAATATAAAATTTAGAAGAAAATACTAATATAATAAGCTAGTCTAAGTCTACATGTCAAGTTATGCATTTGTCTAAGGTTTGGATCTTATTGATAGCATAACTATGAACATAGACGAAATACTATTTAGCGTCATCTTAACTACGGACGCGCACCAAAAACTTTCATATAGAAAAATTCATATATAAGATGAGCAACACGTCTCTCGACATATCGCTTCTCACTATTACTTTACTTTACTTATAATGTATAAGAAAGACAGACAACTATATATATAATTAATATCCTTTTATTTTACCCTTTAATCGTACCTTCGTGAAGCTACATTGAACGTATTTATCCACTGAAACCTCCAGAAGCTTTTAAGATAAATACACTATAAAATTCTATTAACTAATATACCGGTCTAAACAATACAATTTGTGTAAGATTGATAGCGCTAAGACGCATTTTAAAAATCATAAAAATCAACCGTATTATAATCAATTAACCATATTCGAATAGCAGATGAAAAGAGCTATCGATATAACTAAGTCTCATTGTATTTGACCTTTATTAAGAATAGTTGTCTTACACCAGGATCGTGGTTAAGACTAATTAAATTAACTGTAGGGTAACTACAGAATCGAAACTAATGTTTCGAGAATTATTAAATCCGACGACAACATAGTTGTTGCGGATTGTTGGAGAGTGTGAAAGGTCACACATTAATAACTCCGTGGTATTTCCTAAAAAGGAAAACCAAATTAAATTAAATG